>BGZK01002394.1:0-59235 GCA_005406025.1 Eumeta japonica | reverse complement strand
CGGCTACGTCAACCTGGAGTTAAACTTATCGTACATTAGGCCTATCATTGGCGATTTGTCGTGGCTGATGTCACCAAACCTATAATGGAGCAGACTTTCTCCAGTTTTACAATCTAATGGTGGATATCAGAAACCGCCGCTTAATCGACAACACCACAACTCTTTCTACATCGGGTCAGATGCAACATCATCCAGCACGATATCTTCAGTGAAAATACTGCTCGGTGATACAAGATATGACAAACTTTTAGCAGAAATTTCCCATATAACTCGACCTTCAGGCACTTTACGTAGTCCCAAACGCATAACACTGTTCATTTTATAAAACCACCCCGGCCCTCCTGTGTCCTGTCCACCACGTCGCTTGGCGCCAGACAAATTACAGATAGCTAAATGCAATTCGAAGCTATGCTTAAAAATGGGTACTGCCGACCTTCCGAAAGCTGCTGGTCGTCACCCCTTCACCTCGCACCGAAGAAGGGATGGGATGGAGACCCTGTGGCGACTATAGGATGTTAAATGCACGCACCATCCCTGATCGATATCCCATCCGACATATTCAGGATTTTCTCATAATATCACGGGTTCCAAGGTGTTTCGACAATTGATTTGGTCAAAGCCTATAACCAAATTCCCGTAAACGGAAGATATCCCAAAACCGCCATTACGACTCCGTTTGGTTTATATGAGTTCCCGTATATGACATTTGGTTTACGTAATGCAGGTCAAACGTTCCAAAGATTCGTTGACGAACTTACAAGAGTCTTAATTTCTGTTTCGCTTATCTTGACGATTTTTTAGTTTACTCGAAGATGAAGAAGAACACGAAAAACACCTGAAACAAATATTCGACAGAATGAGAGAATATGGAATGCTCATTAACACCAGCAAATGCGGGCAGATAATGTTACCTTTCTGGGTTATAACATATCAGCCAAAGGAGCAAAACCACTGGAACAAAAAGTGGAATCCATCAAAACTTCCCTATACCTAAAACAGTGAAGGAACTACGTAGATTCTTAGGAATGATAAACTTCTACCGTCGTTTTATACCTGATGCAGCACGAATTCAAGCCCACTCAATGCCCTTCTCACTGGTTCAATTAAGAATTCGCACCCAATAAACATCATAGGAGGCTCTAAAGCATTCAACACCTGCAAGGATAGTTTATGTCATGCATCTCTCCTTGCACACCCAGACTGTGACGCGAAATTGAGCCTTGTCACAGATGCTTCAGACACGTCTTTGGGAGCAGTTCTTCAACAATATAAAGACAAAGCTTGGGAGCCTAGCATTTTACTCCCATAAACTTAGTCCAGCACAGCGAAATTATTCCCACGATCGCGAACTCTTAGCGATTTATGAAAATAAAACACTTTCGCCATATGCTAGAAGCGCGTGACTTTGTTATCTACACAGATCACAAGCCACTTTGTCACGCTTTCAAGACGCGCAAGGACAAATGCTCACCCAGACAATACCGTCATCTCGACTTCATATCCCAATTTTCTACGGATATCAGACATATATCTGGGCGAGACAATGTAGTAGCAGACACGCTGTCAAGAATTGAACAACTGGACAATGTCGTAGACTTTGTGAAATTAGCTAATGCACAGAATCCGACCCCGAGCTGGAACAGATCCTGAAAGATGGCTCTGCGTTACAACTCCAGAAAATACGTACCTGGAACAAAACAGACCTCTATTGCGACTTCAGTACACCAGCCCAAAGACCTTTTGTTCCTATTAGCTTACGACGCCAAATATTCAACTGTCTACATTCTCTAAGTCACCCAGGCTCGAACGCGACATCAAAATTAGTTGCTGAACGCTACGTATGGCCTGGAATCAGGAAAGATTGCAGAGATTGGACGCGAAAATGTTTACAATGCCAACGAACCAAAGTAACTCGCCATGTTATACCACCAACAGGCACATTCGAGCTACCTACGGCGCGCTTCCGTTTCGTTCACATAGACTTAATCGGACCAATGCCAATATCCAAAGGATATCGTTACTGTCTTACAGCTGTTGACAGATACACGAGATGGCCAGAGGCGATACCGATCACAGATATCAACGCTGAGACTGTCGCCACTGCCTTACTAACCTGCTGGATATCAAGATTCGGTTGCCCAACAGATATAGTGACCGATCGCGGTAAACAGTTCGAATCCACGTTATTTCAACATCTGGCAAGAGTAGCTGGATTTCACCACAGACGAACAACAGCATACCATCCAGCTTGTAACGGTCTGGTAGAACGCTTCCACCGCCAACTGAAAACAGCTATTACGTGCCATGCAAACGAACATTGGACAGAATGCCTACCACTAGTCCTGTTGGGCGTAAGAAGCGCATATAAAGACGACCTAAAGCATCCTGCGCTGAACTGGTATACGGGGAAACCCTCAGGCTACCAGGAGAATTTATTAGTCCAAGCCCTACTAAAATGACGGACATCTCGGACTATATAGCCCGACTCCGTTCATTTGTACGAAAACTCAACCATCCCCAGCATCACGTCATGGCGAACGCGCTACCTTTGTTTACAAAGATCTAGCTACGACAACTCACGTCTTTCTAAGAGGGACACTATACGTAGCTGTTTTCAACCTGCATATACGGGACCCACGAAGTATTAAAAGAGGAGACAAAATCTTTACCATTTTAGTCAATGGAAAACGAACGACAGTATCAATCGAAAGAATAAAACCGGCCTACACTGTCGACGACGAATTACTAAATACTGTCCACACCGCCACCAGAGAGCCTAAATCAGTCCCAGAACTAAACCCGGAACACAGAAATATAAAGAACACGTTCAGGACGCACAGTTAGATTCCCTGATTACTATCGCCCGTAGAACGGTCTCAGGGTGATGTGGCGTATCCGGACTCCGTGTGTCGCGACGCTGTGAAGAATAATAAAGTTTGACAAGAAAGAAATGTCATGACACCGACGTTTTACGCGAACTATATTTTTGTGTTTTCGTATTTAATTACTTTATCTTTATCAAGACCAGATTATAATTATTTTAGTTAAACAATATGTTGTGTACGTGTTTATCAATTTATGTAGTATGTACAGTGCCACACCGAGGTTGACACAAACTGTTTGGTGTTTTTCTTCCGCATTTTTACCTAAATTGTCATATTTTATTTTAGGTGTTGTGATGGTTCTGTTTTTAAGAAAATCGGCCTCGAAATAGAAGGTATACCTGATTCAATCCAACCCACGTGCAAATTGACCGATACGTTTTTTGCTTAGGTCGAATTAAACCGCACGAACCGTGTCTCGGAGACCACGTTAAGCCATCGGTCGAAGACATAATCATGGCATAGACTAACTATAAACGTTATCGTCGCATAGACTAACCATAGACGTTATCGTCGTTACTGGTCGCACTGATCGAACGCGGAGAATTTAAGGGTCAGCCCTTTGGTCTGAAATTAAAAGATTGGGGGAGAGTATACCGCATAAGTGAATAACCTTAACACAACATATACATAACTTATATATCGATAAATGTAGCCCATGTTGAGAAACGAAAAAATACAAATTAACCAAGATTGATCAATCAATAACAATAAAGAATAATATAATACTAAACACGGAATGTACTTAATCTACAAATTTTTGTTATTGACACAACACGAATATGTTTTACATTTAAACACGAATTCTGTAACATTCTAATTTGTAACTTTGAAATTTAGATTTTTTTTTGTTGAGTAATCATTTTAGAATGTCTAACCTGTTTAAAATATATTGAACAGAGGGACAGACAGACCCAGCCCTGGACACATCTACGGAACGCCTCAATAACAAAACGGATTCGGTTTACTTACGGCGTGCAATTTGCAAACATGGCAACGTTACTGCGATAAAACGTCAAAAAATGCATCGCTTCGGTACACGAGGGCAACGTCGTTAGTCCGATTCCCACAAAACAAACAGCGTGACGTCAGGCCGGCGTCTTGTGGCCGGTTGTGTCTGTAATTACGGATAATCTGGTTTGATGGCTACCATCGGCGAAACTCGCTTCGTGTTTTCGCCGAGAATGTTGCCGTGGAAAGTTTTCTGTTGTGTTTGCTACCGACTTAACCGCCTATCATTACGTTCTGGCGATTTTTTCCCCTAGACAAGTTTGTAACTACTAAGTAGCCGTGCGTGGTATGAAAGGTATTTTCTGATATTTTTCCATTCGTATAAAAAGTACAGAAAACATTTTCTAATCAATTATTTTTCAACTGTTATGCATGGAAAGACTTCTGAATTCGATTATTTGGATGTCGTATATTAATTTCAATTTTTGGACTATTTTTAACCGACTTACAAGAAGAAAGTCGCACTCAATTTGTTGAAATAATTTATCTACATTTGCTTAGTAAGTATTATTTACAACGCTTAACGATCTCTACGATTTTTTTTTATTCAATAGAGATATTTTCGGAGTGACCGTACAAATTTAATACAATTATGATAAGAGAATCTAAATGACAAAATCGTAAAACTTTTTAACTTGCATAAGCGTGTGCGGACAAATGGGCGAATAATTCTGTACCATTCAAACCGATTTTCATTTTAGGGATAGCCCAATATCAATTCGGTCGTGATATGATAATAGTGCCCATGACTAACTAACAGAACTTGTAATTCTCATGAGCACACAAACGATACTCTGGACAATATCTTAAGGTATAAGATTATTTGAGTTACCGCCAAGTCGTTTTGGTGAAATAAACGTGGCGGTCGAAATGGGCGATGATCAATACAACTACTCAACAGCTTACAGTAGGAATGTGTTCTATGAAAAGATTTTAAACCGATTGTAATAAAATTGCTATGCGCTTATATTCATCGCGACTAGGCAAAGGAAATGTAATGAAGCTGTCAGCGTCTAATATGCCGCAGCAGATAAGACGTTAAAAAACACATCGACGCGAGTCTATTGTTAGAGGGTGTATATATTACGTTTTCGAGCAGCTTCAGCGCTCTTGCCGTACGTTTCGTTGATCCGATTTCGTAATTCGAAATACGTCCCCAAGTAGTCTCACATATTATTTTATGACATGAAAGATACCATTATGCAGAAAAAACATCGGGGTGTACTTTAATAGAATTAACTTAATGGATCCAAACCGTTTAAGCCAATTTTAAGATATCGGGACACGTGCACATATATATATGTGCATGAATATAGACCCTCCTTTTTTTTGAATTTGGTTCAAAATAAAAAGAGATCAAATGTTCCGAAACCTTATGAGACTGACTCGTGATCGTTTATGTGCTCATAACAACTTAAGAATTCCGTTATTTTTTTCATGGATCTCACCATCAGAGCTTGACCAAGTTATTATAAGATTAACCCTAAAATACCTCCTTCACAATGAAATAAAACTCATAGAAATCTGTTCACGTGGTAAAAAAGATCGTTGAATGTAAATAAAAAACAGGAGAATCTTCTCAATTCTGATGAATGAGAGAAAACATTCTCCAATTTTTGGAATCGATTAATAAAAATAGTACATTTATATCAATTCTATATAAATGTCTTTAAAAAGTTATCTTATATTTATCGACACCTTAATCAAAATCTAAAAACCAACTATAATACCAGGTGCATGGTAAAAAAATAAATACTCATATGTTATGTAAAACATGACAACACAACATGAATACAAAATAAGTAAACGACTTTTAGATAAGTTGATGTTAAAACGGCGTTCGTCCTACAGTTTTGAAATTAACGATTAAAGCAGGGCGTTTGCCATTTCCGTCGCCGACATTAGAAAGTCAACGTGGCTGCTTTGAAATGATGTATAAATTTACATATTATGTGCCGTAACTACTAAAGACCCGTTAAATTCTTTGGTTTTACTTTCGCGCCAAACTCTAGCCCGACTATTTTTTATGACGTAATGGTTTCATTTTTTTATTTCGATCGGCACCTGGTCGCTTTTTCGAAACACTTCGAACTTATCTTCTGATAAAAAACAGGTTTGCGTAACATCGGAATAAAAAAAAAATGTGTGTCGACATGTATAGGTTCTATAGGCATGTTTTGAGATGAAAAACAATATTAGCCGGCCATATATTTCATATAGTCACGATTTTTGGCTCATTTTCCATTCCGATTCCAATCTTGCTATTGATTCCGATCATTCTTTATACTATAGATTACAGACTCCGAAATTTCTCTCACATATTACCGTATTCTTATTCTGTTACATTCATGGTTGTTCTGTTCAACCTGTACTGGTAGAGTACCACTACCATGCGCAATCTGATTCCGACTCGATGTCATTCTCGCTTCTGATCCCGGTGTCGCTATCGATTTCAATCCTCATGGCCACGGCCTCGATTCGGGGTTAAAGGTACCTACCTATTCATAGTTTTACATTAGATTATCCCCACTACTAGACTGCTGTACCGAATTTTCTTGGCACTCGATTGTTGATCGCGTACTATAGCGCTGTGGCTATCTGCTAATCTGATTCTCATTGTCCTGGATCAAAATACTAATGTGTGCATATAGTAATGTACCAACGTGTGCGTAAATAATGTACGAATGTGACACAATACAATTATACAGTTTATAAGACGTCTTTTAGAAAAAGATTGTAAGTCCAAGCTAAGAAACCTCGGATATTCCATAGATTTCAAAAACCGAGTCATAGATCATGACTGTATTTTGTTTACTAAGAAAATACAGAGAAACGAATAACGCAGCGAAAAGAAGGGAGGCATTAATTATTTAAGTACTTAATTACAAATTATTTAATTACAAACTGGTTTTGATTTAAAATCAAATGTAGCAATAAGCCATTCGAAACAAGGTTTTGATTGCCGAATTTGGATGAATTCTGAATATAAAATATTGTTCAGTTTACTACAAAGACATCTCTATTTTGGTGATGTGTCTTGCGGTGACAAGGTTATCCAATTTTTTGACAATTTATATTGTTAAGTCCGCATTAACTTCGCCAGATTCTGATTTGTTGCCGCCTCTTGAAAATAACAAACATTTTTTTTAATTATTCTATTTATTTCATCTTTTATGTTTTCTAAGAAACAAATAAATTATTAATATACATATCTATAAAAAATAACTTCATTACGTCGGATAGAACCAAAAAAATAAAATTATAAATTCACTCTTGCGTTATTTCTCGGCAACTTACAACGCTATTTATCGATTCCACAAAAACGTATATAATCACAGGTTGTTTTGGTGGTGTATTTAATGATTTTACACGGAGAGAGTTGTCCATGCTCGTGACCGCTCGCCGCGCCGCCAGCTCGTTTCGGGCGCTCGCGGAATTAATTGGGCCCCGCTCGACATTAACGGTACCATCGACGCGAGGGAGATGTAGACCATGAAAATGGTGATAATTCCATGTGCGTACGCATGCGCCGGCACATTAGTAGTCAATGCTGGCAGTCGGACGATTGTAGCATAATAAATCAATGATATGTGCTCTTATTTATTCAGCACTACTTCTTTCAATATAATTATATGTATATATACACTAACAATCACTCGCTCGCTCCAGTGGGAGTTATAAATTATGAAAGCGAAAAATTGGACAAGTGCATGTCGGGCCACGCGTAGGAAATAAGTTTCCATAGTTACCGTCACAATATACGGACCAAGAAGGAGGTGTTCTCATTTAATGCTATGAACCTACTAATTGAAATCACGGTTTAACCATTAATAACGTATAAGAACCCATCTATATAGGACAGGTGTTAAAGACATTACGATTTTGTATTTCTCTAATTTTACGTGGTTTGTTTACTTATATTTACTACCTATTTTACACAATCGACAACGTTATCTTAGTAATTATTAATGGAATTTGTACAAAATTATGCTTTTTATGTTTCCAAATGCATTTTCAAGTCGGTCGACTGTTACTCGTTATTAAAGCCCACTTAGCTGTAATATTTTTCCTTCTGATTTCTTTATCTATACTACGATCGTGAATTTCTTCCACATATCCAGAAATAACCATTTAGCTGGTGGGGGGGATACACTTGACTGTAACAAACGGACCCTTTGTTGAATAGAAAAATAGTTTTCACTAACCCACAATGTTTTTAAGTCCCCACACCATGAGATAGACGAGAAAAAAATAATCCCTATTTTACGTGTAGGTAACGTGGCGTGTTAAATATATCCTAAGTACGTGATAGTTAAGTATAACCTAAGTATGTGATAGTTAAGTATAACCTGAGTATGTGATAAGTATACCCATATCAAGTTACAGCTTTCTAGTGCTAAGAGCCTCTGAGTTAAGCCACAGAGAGACAGACAGTCAGACGAACGGACGGACATGACGAAACTATAAGGGTTTCATGGTAAAAATTGTATTGAATTCATGAAATAAATAACCTAAGACCGTCCACAATCAATTTCGCGTCGAATAGCCGAAGTTCTAGACTAATACGTTCAGTGGCGATTATCTGATGCTCGGACAAGAAAAATATTTTCACATCACACGTATATACGGGTTTACACAAAGGATATTTTTTATATTAAAAGAATAGTTTTATTATCAGATTAATATTTATTAAGAAATATCAGCCTTTCAAAGAACAATGGTTTCTTTCCTGCAAGAAAATTGAAAAAAATCGTAAAATTAGTAAAGTTAATGATCTCAGTTTGGTTTGTAAACTTTTCTGACCATTTTCAGAGTACATACGCATGTATGCATGCGTGCGAGCATGCGTGCGAGCATGCGTGCATGCATGCGTGTGTACGTGCGTGCATGCGTGCGTGCGTGCGTGCATGCATGCGTATTGCGTACCTGAGTGTATATACGTATCAGCGCGTACGTTTGTGCACGCAACTGTTCATGCGTGTATAAGAGAAGTTACGTTGAAATTGATTAAACTTATCAAAAAAGTCGTTACATCTTTACTGAAAATTCTTAAAATAATGTTTTCAAATATATATTTTTTTGATTTTGAAAAACTGATTTTAAAATTAAAAATAATTCTTGAATTCGTGAAATTGTATCGAGTCCACAAGCTTCGTTCAAATTCTTTGCTTCGTTTAAAAGGTTTCTTTGTTCAAATGTTAGGCATGAATGACAATTAAGTTACCTTAATTGTTTTACCTCTAATGATTGTAATACAGAACTCTGATGTTTTGCGCTCGAAAATACGAATAACATTGCTTTCGTGATTGCCAAGATCAAAAACTTATTACTCAGAACAATGCGAGAAGTTTTGAAGTCGGCCTGCAAGGTCAATTTTTGTCTTATTACTTTTACACAAAGTCTTGTTCGTTGGGACACAGCCAAATGAGTTTATTATAACAATTTATTAATAATAATGAACATGTAAATGTTTGGAATCTCCACTTAAATGCTCAAAGTACTATTAGCTAAGAAAATAAAGATGTATTCAAAAGACGAAGCATAACCGGATGGACATCATCTAGAGAACAGACAAGCAATTAAACAGAAATTTGGAAAATACGTTGCTTAGTTGTCATTAAATGGTTTATTTTTCATTGAAAACAAATGTAATTTTAATAACTTTGCCTTTTGCCTAACAAGCTTTTTGAAAGTACGCCTTTTACTAAATTTCCAAACTGACTTTATCTATTATATAGCTTTACACTACAACTTTCAAAAGAACAAGGTCTAATTAAAATTTTATTTTACACTATTTGCAACAATATTTTGTATTTTATATAAAAAAATAATAATAATTTTGTGTATGAGTTACCCCCTTAAGCGCTGTCGTAACCAAAGTATCTTCCGTACGGTGTACGCAGTTTCGGCCTTCGTTATCCTTCTCTGATTCACTCCGTTACAGCGTACTTACTTTGATATTTATATTTATTCCAATATTCCGACTTCTTTTTCCTCCTTCTTTTTCTGTTTCACCTTTTCTTCTCCATAAAAAAAGTATACACCGTCTACTTGTTTAAAACGAAAATATTTCTCATCGAGCCGTCCCATCCCATGCATTACATGGGACATTACATATTTATGTATTGCTACACGTCTTCGTCCCTTTCAATAATTCAGTCTACATACGAATCGCATTATAAGACAGGCCGTAATTTGGAGACGGCCCGTCCGGCAATCAGAGCATGCGCTCGCGCGTGCTTAGAGCTGTGACCATTTTATTTTCTCTATTGTCGACGAGCCTTCGAGTTCTTGATAATGTTTCTCGACAGTGCAGCTTTCGTTATAAAAATAGAACACCTATGAGGTATGAGATGTCTGTCCGTTTTTGTATCCAGTAAACGGAAAATTAGAATATTTAAAAGTACTTCCGATTTTGTTGTTTTAAAGAATATTTAACAAAGATTATACTTATTGTATATTTAATAATATCATATATAATATTCATTGTAATACATGTAATGCAATGCAATACGATACGATATAATATTACATAAATATATCATATTTTAACCAAATTTTCTTCTTTTAACACAAGAAAAATAAAGAGAGTTTTATTTGATCCATATATTATTTCCACAATCGATTTTAAAAGATGCATACCCATTTAGTAGTTTGATTAACTAAACCGAAAGAATTTGTAGGAAAATGCATGAATTGTTAATTTTGAGACATCAGGTTAAGTAATAAAATTGAACTTACCTTTAAGTTACCTCCCGCTATGTAGAGTATAATTAAAGTATCTAAGTAAATAAAGGTCGACGCTTTAATCCTTTGTGATTTCTATCAACCAGATAAAGCTTACAGAGACTTGTAATTTGGAGTCTAGTGCGAGACCAGCTTTCAATAAATGAATATGTAACAGTCGCAAATAAAAAAGTCGGGTCTTCAGTTTTAAGAGTTGTCAACTTATTTAAAATCGGCCAGTCTAAAGATTAACTTACTTGTATTTGTGGCAAACCAATAACAAAACACCCTTCATCGTATTTCAGGTCGAGGAAAGAAGAACAATCTGATGCAAAGGATTCTGCCGCTGTTCATCATGCCCTTCCTGCTGCAGTCGGCGATAGTGCCCATGTTCCTGAGCATGCTGAAGTTCATGCTGATGAAGTCACTCATGGTTGGGAAGATAGCCCTCGCGCTGATCGTGTTCAACGCTTTCAAGAACCACAATTCGGTGCGGGGTCGAGACGCGGAAATAGCGGACGTGCATTACGGTTACCATGGCAACGGCATGGAGGAGTACGGCGCCTACGTCAACAATTAAATGAAATATCACGATGTTCGACATCAGCACTGCCGAGACTCATTTCAGACTCTGCCGCTGCATAGACTCATGCCGAGAAGATTCGCTTGAACGTATTCCTGATGCGTTTTAATTTTTTTTAGGTTATAATTCTCTGTAGGGCTTGCCCAGTAAAGGAGAACCCTAAAAAATGTAAAAGAAAAGAATGACCTCAATAGTCAATGTCGCCAGCTGCCATTCAATCAGTCGAAAGTTCTCAGAGCTAATATTCGATGTAACATTCAAATGAACAAAATCCTTCTCGCCTGTATTTAAGTAAACAGTCATCTATATATTACGTCACAAGAATTTCATAATTTTGAAATACCCCCATTATCGCTACAGGTGGTCACATTTGTGTGACTCCTTAACCCTAGTGTGACGTCACATAATTTGCATTTTTCAAATTAGGAAATTATTAAATTAGAACGGTACTTCTTGTGACGTCATTTACGGTTGACCCTCCAAAGGATTGATATTCATACAAATGAGTTAATATTCATACAAATTCAAACATAAATATTTCAATTCCCGTGAAGTCATACGCTTTTGAAGAGGTACATATTACAAAAACTCGTTTTTGAAGTCAGACGAGTTTGAGTCGCTAGGGTTTTAAATGGCACGATGACCGTTTTGTTACTGAACGATCAAGCGGGCATCTATAGCTTAAAAACAGCTGATTTTAAGATAGTATTCTTAATAAAAAAAACAATAGATCCTACGGAGCGAATTTCCTTCTTAAAGCACTTATCGAAAGTAAGAACGCGAGTTTTTATGAAGAAATCTTTTCTAAGCGATATAACATAAACTTACCACGCGAAATAACGAACCTACCAAAGAAAATCATATAAACTTCAGGCTAAATAAGATTATCTTACCAGGCGAATTTGTCACTTCATTGACGTAATCACAGCGCTGGCAACGAACATAATCTAATTTTCTCGCTATTTTCAAACTGACAGCGTCGAGTCGTAACTAAATTTAAAGCACTAAAGTTATAGGAAATGGTTACATTTTTCACAAAACTAGAGATAGCATGTAATCTTGACCGAACGAAATTGCGAGAAGTTTGAGTCATTAGTCACTACTATTTCATAATAAATGAAGTTAAGTAGACGTAACGGTCTCTCACAGCTTCATCTGTCATTTGATTCGAAGCGACTTCGCAGAAAACCATATACTACCAGTTTATTACATCTCGACTGCCACTATATATCTTTGTACTTTCAAAACAAATTTTCACTTTCAGTCTGAATCAGTTTACGACGCGAATTCTGTATCAAACAGTAAATCTGAATTTCTAAATTCTGATTTTGTTTCTTGAAAAGACGAAAACTCCATTAAAGTTTGTTCGTTGATTCTTGAATTTCAATTGAAAAGTTGTTTTGCAAAATTATAAAACATTTGCAACGATAGTGTTATAAACAGTTGATAAATAATCATTCGAACATCAATCTATCAGAAAGCACATGAAAATAACTTGATTGAGAAGTATTTTTGGGCCAATAAAACCATCAATCAACTAACTATTAAAAACATAGATGCTTACAGTCGACTGCAACTTGCACTAAATGTAGACAATAAATGTATATACTGAATGTTTGAAATCGTTATATTGACGGGAAATATCGTTTAAGTTCTGTGGAAATTTATTTTCTCCTAAATACGACAATCTTCATTAATTGCTCATTAAAAAAGGAATCCTTTTATTATTCTTGAACAATAAAATGATTCCTTTTATTATGGGTGAATGCACCCATAACAGAGTATGGTGATTCTAATAAAGAGATAAGTTTGTGCTTCTATCCTAAATATCTAATAAGAAATACACACAGGCCACTATTGATTGTTATCAAACATTCTGCTATGCGTTAAAGACGAATATTTTAAGATGTTATTTTTAATAATATATTGAAAAATTCTTCGAAATTACACAGAAAGGAAAATATGTACGTAAATATAAAAATTAATAAGAATTGTGACTGTGACTCACTTGAAATAACTTAGTTGTAATAACAACATGATAAAACATTAAACCGTTTAATATTAAACCGTTTAAAATATTTTTAAAAAAATAAAATAAAAATAGTAAAATATTAAACCGTTTAATATTTTAATACAAACTAGTAAATGTAATTTTATACTATGAGGACGTCAACTTCAGCTTTTCAGGTTAAAAATATTTGTGAACTTATGAACACATTTACAAACTGTTATATACTACTTTCGATTCTGATATGAATCACTAAAAAACTTGTATTACATGTATAAACAATTAAAAAATTAGGTTGAGAAAAATCAATTGAGAGAAAATGGTAAACTGTGTGTATTACTTATAACTTCAGAAAGTTACACGCAATTTCCATTCGCTATTATTCCTGGAGACGTACATGGTTCGAATAGTCAAGTAACGCAATTATCAACATCATACATATATTTAAATAATTTAAAACTTTAATCGATACGCTCGGAGGGCCGATCTTATCGTCACTAGTTGAGATATCGGCGAGAACTGCCTCATTTATGCATCCATCGTAGTCACAACACTTTATGTCGATTTCTTCTTCTCTCTATTTCGTACATTATGTTTTAGTTTTTCATACATTATGTTTTAGTTGCGTTTCCGTTTTCATTAGACATCCCCAACTAGTGTACATATACATATGAACATCATGACACCTTATTTTATACTATTTGACCAATTATTTAAACATCTAAAACTCGGATAACTGTAACATCTTAAATGACAACAACGACTAACAGCGCGAACAAGAACAAGGGAGCTTTGTTGCCGCTTCAATATACTAATCCCAATAAATTAGTTTTATTGGCACACTTATCTAAAGACCTGTCTTTATACTCTACGCGTGTAATGACAGGTCTTTATGCTATGTAAGTCTATCGCCGTTTGTTAATGTACAAATTCTGTTGTTACTTTTACATAATTCATTCGACTTTCCTCCTGGATTTCTAAAATTTTATTTATTTATAAATGAATTCTAAGTCTAAGCTACAAAAATGAAACGAATGCTTTAACATCATATTTACATAAATATACACTCTGTTTTTTAGTCACTTCTACACACTCAGCTTTTCGGGGTTCCGAGTCAAATGGCAAAAATGGAACCCTTATAGTTTGATACTATTTTTGCGAGAACCAAATTAAATATTGTTTTACGTAATTCAATAAATTAAATATGACTTATCAGTGAGTTATATATGAATGATGTGTTGAATTCTCATATCAACAATAGGAGAAGAATTGTGTCGACTTAAAATTTTTTCAATATGACCGATTTTCATATCTTTTCTAATAATTCTTAAAAAAGTGTACCTAAAGTTTATTAAACGAGTGTGATAAAACTTAGGAAAGTGAACTATTGTATTACATATCACTTTTCGAACGCACACGTAGATGTTTCTATATCAGTCAATATTTATTATTAGGTTAAGTATTTATTTTAGATGTAAAATAAATTTCATTAATATAACAAGCGTTTGTATTTGTCTTATGGCAAAATCCCCCTTAAACATATTTTCCACAAAAATGTATTCTTATAAAATATGATGCTTATAATGCCACTCTATTCTATGGATGAGCGATTTTATGATTTTAATCTACCGGCAGGTTTAGTATCCTCGCTTTATACCTGACTTCAAATCCTAATCGACGACCCTGTGTCAGCTGGTGTATTAGCGTATAAATGTTCTTCCTTATGCGAAGTTTTATCGAATCTATATTTCTCAAAAACTATTAACTTTATGATAACAGTTTCTTTTGCGGAATAAGTCTAAAATATGAGGAAATTTAGTAGTTTGTGAAAAGAAGCATGATCATATCCATATTAGCAATAGGAAATGTAATCTGAAAATTGTTTTCTAGAGTAAGGTTTTTTTAATGAAAATAAAGGATGGTTAGACATTAAAATGGATGTATGAATCTATGTAATAATTAAAAGAAGATCCGATATACAGTCATGGGGGGCTGCCAACAGAAGAAAATACTTAAAATTATGATATAACAATGTTTTTTTTGTTTTGTATTTTCAAATTGATTGTACAACAGATGCTAGTGAGTAGGCTTAAATTGGAAGTAGCGTCTACAAAAAATCTACTGTAATTATTTCGTTAGAACTTTAAAACGACGTAGAACTATAATTGGTATTTTCTCCATACAAATACAAAAGAATGTGGCGCATTTTACTACAACCATTTTAATGAAAGAAGAATCAATTGCACCTCGTGCGTGGATGTTGACCTGGGATAATTGTAGTAATAGTACTTTGTTACCTATTAAAATAGGTAATGCTCCTAATAAAAATAACAAATTATATATTTTGCTAACGAGTAGTGACATTAAATAATATTTTTTATATAAGTACATGACAAAATCATTTATAAGACATAAAGGAACACGTCCTTTATAAGAGTTTTAAACACCACATAGGGATCAGTGTGCCATCACCGTTGATCTCTCGCTCAGTACGCCGCCACTCCGTAAGTATTTCGTGGTAAAGAACTTGAAATTTAGAGCTGCTACATAAACGATAAATCAAGCAGATGAAACTAATATTAGTTAATAAACGTATTGAGATAGATGAATATGACAGTGGGGGTTGTAATGTGATGCTTCAATTATTTCATAGTCCAAGAAAATAGACCTTTGAATACGAGTTTTGAGATAAAAATTAAAATTTTTGATAGAAGTTACTATGAAAGATGTGAAAATGAACTGTGTAAGTTTTTTTCAAAATCACTCCCGAGAAGCGACGAAAAAAAGCTTTTTTTTTTTAATTCTAGAAAAACGTAAGAATCAATAAAAAAACTAGAAATGAAAGTTGAAGAGCACCAGATTTTATAAGAAAATGATCTCTTTACTTTACTCGCTATTATCAAAATTAATCGACATAGGGTAGCTAGAAGCTAGGCGATAATAGTGACAAATTTAAAAAATCATAAGTTGCTGAAAAATTGATATATTTAATAGACGTATTTTTTAATGTCTTCAGAAAATAATAAACTTAAATTTTGGGGATAATTTTTTTAAATTGTTTTTAACAAAATTATAACAATTCAAAATTTACATTTTAGAATTCAAATAACTTTACTCGATGAAATTACTTTTTTACTATATTCATTAATATTTCATAAATTGACCATACCCATTTGAATTTTTTACCTGTCATTTTCAAGAAGGTATAAAATAATTTACCTCGAGAAACATTTTTTTAGTACATAAAATACGAAAAAACATTACCCCGACCCTATAATTTATTGTTGTATTGCAATTTCTAGAAGATGAACGTTATGTGATTAGGAACTACACTTCAAAGTGTTAAACAAATGTAAATGTTACCATTTTCCCCAAGCGCATTCAAATAGGTCCATAATCAACCCAAGGTTCACCATGCTTTGCAAATAGATTTGAACGTATTTCGTATAATGGTAATGTCTACTTGCATGGAAAAATAATAACATTTGTTTAACACTTTGTAAGTGTAGTTCCCAATTACCTAATCGATCAGCTTCTAGAAATTGCAATGCAATAATAAATTATAATACAGAACGCAGAGAATGGCATGATATGAGTTCGTAATGTTCTAGCATAATCATGTTCCGTTGATATTTTCTTCACTGAATCTGCTGCATAGAAAACAGACCATACATTTTCAATCCCACTCTCAGTCATAATGTAACCAATTGCTCCTAGGTATGACACTGATAAGTGGAATGATAATTGTGAAGAAAAAAATACTACTGAAGGCGAATAACATAATGAAAATAAAGCTAGTATCAATATAGGAAGACCGCCTGTAAAAAAAAGAACTCAATGTAAGTTGTCTACACAAAAGCTGTAATCTCATGCTCATATTTTTTTTATAAGTTGATTATTATACTGAAGATATATTAATCATTTTGTCCTTGCTCTACAGATTTCTTGGGGATGTAAAACCAATTCCGAATCGGCAAGACGTAGTTGCAAAAAAAAATGGTTTAAAATTTAATAAATTTTGTAAGACTTGTCATGGTGAAAGCTGCAATGATACATTAAAAGCAAGTATTGCTATCGAAAATGATGATCATGGAAAAGAAGAAAAAGAGACACATGTAAAATAAGAGATACCTGAAGAAGAAGAAGATATACCGGCAGAAGAAGACGAAAAAGCGTGTTGTATACTGCAATTCTCTACTTTGAAATTTTTTTAATTTGTTTATAGAGTTTGTGAATTATAGACCCAAAAATATTTTACCTAATATAACAAATTAATATTTATTCAATAACTTGAATGCATAATCATTGTAATAATGTACTGTTAATAACGAAAAACTTTGAAAAAAGTTTGGTAATTGTTATTTTAATTTGTGATAATAAATACTTCTTTTTACAATTCATAAGCACTTCTTTATAGCGATCGACCACAGAGAGAAAAAATAGTACGATTAATTAATTAAAAATTCTGAAATTCTAATTGCAATTTTTTTTTCTCAATGTCCATTTTTCTAGCATATTACTGTTCACAATCGTAATGGATGCTCTACAAAAAAAGAAAACATTAATTATTTTTGATAAATCCACTCCTTCAAAAGTTATTAAAGGTTTAAAGTTTAATTCGTGATTTTTTGAAAGTTTTTACAATTTTACATCAAAAGTATCGAAATTCACAAAAAAAGTTACTCGACCTTTTATAAGGAACGTCTAATTTCCTATCAATCACATTTAACTAATTTTTCAAAACTCTTTAGAATTCGTGACTTATTTCAATGTTGAAAACAACCAAAGTACTTTATTGTTTTAAATAGTTCACATATAATTATAGAATATTAAAATTTCACAAAAAAAATGTTACAAAAATATGGATAAACAATTTTTTTCATTCTTCAGTCAAATCATATTTTCATAAATTTAAGGCACGTACTAAAATGTCAGTTTATCGCGCGCTGGTCACGCATCTTCTTTTATTTCATTTTATTGATTTTGACATCGATCTATCTTTGTTGTTTTCTCTCTTTCTTTAGCAATTTTCCTTTCTCTTTCAGTTTTTTCGATGCTCTCGAATATTTTTTCATTGTATATATATTACATGTGTAATTCATGTGTACAATACACATAGATAGAATTGTATGTTCAAAGACAAACCGAGGCCCATTGAGACAAAATAGCGCATTTGTATGAGGTACCTTATGCGGTAGTAAAAGCAAAATTGCTGTCTCAAAAAATATTTCGCTAGGTGAATTATTTTATACCTGTTTGGAAATGACAAGTAAAAAAAAATTCAAATGCATATGAATTAATAACGAATTTCGTAAAAACATAATTTCATAAAGGAAAGTTGTTTTAAATCTAAAATGAAAACTTTGAATTGTCAAAACTTTATTAGAGGAAATACAAAAAAATCTCTAAAATTAAAATTCATTATTTTCTGAGTAAATTATAAAAATATCGATTGTATATATATATCAATTTTCACCAACATAATTTTTAAAGTTATTACTGTTATCGCCTAGTTTCTAGCCACCCTATCTTGATTAATTTTGATAAATAATAGCTAAACAACTTTCAACTTTTTATTAGTTCTTACCGTTTTCTCCCAATTTGAGAAAAATAGTTTGTTTTTCGCTTTTCGGGGGGTGATTTTGAAAAAAAAATAACAGTTCATTTTCACATCTTTCAAAGTAGGTAAATTATATCAAAAATTTAAATTTTTATCTCAAAACTCGCATTTAAAGGTCTATTTTCTTGGACTATGAAACCCATCTGGATATAAAAACCCAGCCCCATGTTATATCATTTCACAATTTTATTGAGCGCATGCGCATTGCGCAATCATAATAGGCAATTGTTAGTTTAAAAATGCTTTCTTGTATTATAAAAAATTGTGATTCCAAAACAAGAAATGAATTAAAAACGTCTGAGATTACTTTAATGAGGGAATACTTAATTTTTAATACAATCTTTATGAAATAAATGTAAAAAAGATATCGTACCTACTAATTTATTTGATAACAGAGTTGTAACATATCGAAATGAACTTCATTATTTTAAAATTTTAAGGTTATTTTTTGTTTTCTTTATATGTTTTTTGGTGTTTATCCGTATTGATAAAATGAGTTTATTGTAAATTTTTGCAAGAAGCTGAAAGAAAAATATCTATGAGAACAAATATGAAAATCTCGAGAGTAATTCGCTTGAACAATCAGTGACAATAAATCCTAATTTCATTTTAATAGAACGTGCGAACAAAGGATATATTAACTTAATTTCCATAAATGCAGCAAAAAATATTATTTAGTAAAAACGACTAAACGTCAAATATTTAATAAACTCGTTCTATTTTATAAAACTTAGTTTGTTTATAGAAAAAAAAAGAAGTGATCTACTGCAAATAACCTATTCCTTTACAGGAAGGAAATAAAATGTGTAAAATTCTCATTTTCGAATATTAGGCCTGTACTTGAAAGTCACCAATTCATTTATTGTATATATGCATGTTCAATGCGGTACCTTTAGATACACAAAATTTACTCTTGTTTAAATTGAAGGTTATTGTTAAAGGAACTTTTTTTTAAAAAAAAGGGTAAAATAAAATTTCTATAAGTATATGTAAGGGACATATACGAATAGATATAAACTACTCTATATATTGTATGTAAATCAATTTTAATTTTTTTTTATACAAGTCATAAATAAACTGCCCTAAAGTTTTTTGCTCGTTCGTGCCATACTACGACGCACGTGCTCCGCCGGACGAACAAAGGATTCTGAAACAACTGAAAGGATTCTCCACTCTTTTGTGTGTGTGTTTGTGTGTGTGTGTGTGTGTGTGTGTGTGTGTGTGTGTGTGTGTGTGTGTGTGTGTGTGTGTGTGCATATACTATATGATTTTAGTCTGACTTTACCTATATTGTGCATTAAATTAAGCTAATATCTGCCGGGCATGTTGTGACGGCATAAAGTTTGTAGTGAAATTAAACGTAATATAAAATGTTAACATTTTACAGTACTTTTCCGCTTTTTATTTTTTAAAAAACGTATTTTTCTTTTATTTGCGTAATTCAACACACGATACAAAAAAATGTATCAAATATAAAATCAACCGAAAATTTTATATATACCTAGTTTGAAACTGACAGCTGCGTCGACGTAAGGGCAAGGACACCTTGTTCGACACGCAACTAATTATCTGTATATAACACTCAATTTTAACCCAAGCGACCATCATTTTACGGCAGTCTTGTATTTCGAAAGTATGCAATGTCAAAAATTATAGTATAGTTTAGCATAAGTTTAGAACAGTCGTACTGCATATACTGTGGTTCTAATGACACAAGCTCGGGTTTGTGAGATTTCACTCACCACGTTCAAAACTTAGCTCGCTCGGTCATTCGCTTCGTGGCTGTCTCCAGACCACGAGCACAAGGTGTTAACTAAAACGTCGGTTAAAACCAAAAAAAAAATTGACAAAAGAAATCAATTATATCAGTGTCTTTCATATAGAGAAAGTGACGCTTTGAGGTCAGTGAAAACTTGATTTTTATTAATAAGATAAGATTGCTCGACGCTCTCGGAGTTAGTTAACTACATAATCAACGACACTGTAATATTGAAAATATTCTTGTCGTTGTACATTTTGTGAATGATTCTAGTTTGCGAAATAGCGATGTAGATAATTATATTGATCTTTTATTTCTTACGATCGGAATGTACCCAAGCTTATCTTACAACCAACCGTATAAATAGCAATCATTAAAAAATATTGTGCTTTTTACCACATTGTTAATTAGCCATTAAAAATATATTCGTGGCTATTTTGAGATTCATATGAATATTCTTCTTATTGAAATATCCATAACAGCGTCATTTATTTTCAAGGCCGTGCTAATTTATGTAAAAATATTCTACAGTTATTTTTAGCTAAATCTTGATTTTTATTACCTATTATTTGGAAACTTACTTATTATACGGGGCCGGTGACTGAGTAAAACAGATTCTAAGACCGATTTCAAAAATTAAAATTAGTGTGATAGTATTAGCATCAAAAATCTAAAAGTCTATTAATTAACCTTCACATTATTAATTAACCACATGTAAGTGTATTTTTATTGCAGACTTAAAATATGTTTGATTTGAAATATATATTTTACTGGATGATTCTCGTCGACATTAACTTTGCTACGAATGTTACACGTCCGTTAGAAGAACGTTGGAATCAATTTGATATAACAAAAATACAAAGTAAAGATATCCCGATGGCTTTGAGACAAAGTGAACTCACCAGAGAAAACCAGTTTGATGACGTGAACGCGAACCAGGTTTATTAACTTGAAATATGGTCGATGGAAAACTCTTCATTATAACATTCGATGAGTAGCTGTTTTGACTTCTGACATTTTGAATAACTATTTTCTAGTATTATATTATTTCTATCTGTTTGTATTTCGAGATGATATTGATACAGGTGCACAACTTATTAAAAAAAAACCCATCGCAATATGCAATATGCCGGCGCTATAGGCTTATTTTATAGATCTATAAAACAGTTATAATTGGCTAGAAGTGGAGCAATTGAATTTGTTTAATACTCCATCCGCGACGCGGTATTATTTACTAAATTGCATGCTATTAATTTTCGAAATGGCGTTGTAAATAATTATTTTGTTGTTGTATGTCGTATGATCTAAATCATAATTTTTTATAAATAGACATTTATAAAAAAAAAAATGATGTCACTTTCACCACATTGTTAATTAACCATTTTGAACTATACGTACGAACACGTCTATTAACATCTTTTTTGATAATGATGTTAATAGACGTTTTCTAGATAGAAATATAATGAAATAAAGTACACTTTAGAGGCGGCCTTAGAGAATGGCAAGCTGGACATTTGGACAATCGCCCGAAGCATCGCTCAACAACTCTAGTAACAATTTCGGTCATTCACAGTGAAGTACATATTACACGGAATATGAATAGTGTGTGAAGTACTTAGAGGACCTTGATAATTTTTCACTAATCTATAATATTCGCTTAAAAGAAGGACTGACGGTATCGAAATTGAAACAATTAATGAATAACAATAGTTATTCAAAGCTGACAGCAAAACATATTGAATTTTTTTTTTTAATTCTTACGTATCTTAAGACACTTATTTACATATAATCATCATAATTTATAAAAATTTTACATATTTATGCCTTTTAATTTTAGATAACCTAATAATATAATATTTCGTTTACGCTTTTTAATTTTACAAAACTTACTAATATGTATAATATTTTGTATCTGATACCAAATTTATTTATTTATACCTTTCACGTTTCTCGTCGATCATCAAAAGTATCTATTTTAATGACAGATAGTTTGCATAAAGGTCGAGGGCCTCGCAAAAATTTACCCCGGCCGGGCTCCCGCAATTAAAGCTGCCACTGTTCACGTGAAAATCATAGCTTAAATGTGTAAATTTAGCGAGTGAAGGAAATTTCATTTTGAAAATTAAGAAGTATCCAATGAACAGGCCACATTGTCTCTCCTTTTAGTGGCAGTTCTGTTCCCTCGAGGGCCGGTCCCGACTGCAATGTGCACCAACTTATCACGCTCAAATTTTGACCGCAAAGAATTGTCTAATGCGACAAATGTATACTTTTGTACCGACGATAATACTACATACTACAGACTCTAGTATGTTTGTAATAACATGAAAGTAACGTAAATTATATGCTTGTACTCTATTCGTAAACTTTACTGTTTAGGCATCAATTTGCAAAACTCTCAGCTATTCCATTCTGTTCCATCCATTTCGGAGGGAAAACGATTTCTTATCTCACTTTGATTAAAAATAATAAAAGGTATACGTAACATGTATGATTGTATTTTCAGCTTCAATATCGTTTACCGAGAAATGTTATCCCCTACCATTATCGATTGTATCTTGACCCTGACGTAAACGAGAAACGCTTCGGTGGAAACGTGACTATAAAAGTGAAAGTGTCCAAGTCTACTGAAACCATTGCGTTACATTCGAACAAATTGAATATCAGAAAAGTAGCTGTAAAATCTAATACAAATTTGATACCGGTACAGTCAGCGATATCGACGTCAGACAAACGCGAGTTTCTAATAATCAATCTCGATCAACGCATCTCCAGTGGAAATTACACTATTGAAATACAATTCGATGGACGGATGGATAAGGGCATCGTAGGGCTATACGCTAGTACACTGAGGAACAGCAGGTAAAATATATTGTTATTGCTTCTACAATAACATCTATGCCTTCAGTAAACTGAAGTTCTTATCACTCGTAACTTTCTTGTGAATTTAACAAAATGAAAGTGTGATTATAAAAATATATCATGCGGTTTATATTCCTAGTCCATGAAACTTAAATATGTGAATATAATAATAACGTGTTTAACACGTTCTTGTTGTAACTACACCAAGATGATGAGGCTTTTCAAACACTTTAAAATGAAAGATAACGTAACAAAATGCAGCCAGTGTTATCATTTTTATTTTAGCGTGTATGCTAATCGAAATTTTAATCAAAATAATGACATAGAAGTGTTTTATTACGATGAAAATTAGTGAACGAAAATTCTGCTTTGAACGTTGCACTTGAATAATATTAGTTATATTTAAATAATTTGGTACTACTGTGCTGCCAAGAGTTACATTGCGGTGTATGGGCACATTTTATGGCTTGTCTAACGTATCATGGTAAATAGGTATACAAGTCCCCTGTCTTTTTGTTTACACAATTTATTTCTTCTTACTGAATAGATTTATAAACGTATCTGTTGCCTACGGAAGGCTATACTGAACATAATCAAACAAACACTTTGTATTTGATAAGCTAATTTTGTATTTGATAAGATTTTATATCAATACTGTTTAGAAAACTGTTCCCGTTAATCAATTCTGCACAATTTAAAAATACTATCTTTTATTATTTAGATTTAGAATTACAGCAAGTAGTTTCTTATTGGAAATGACTCTCTAATTAGACGCCCTTAAATTGTAATTAATAAAAAATATAATTTTATATGTACGGGACCTGGTACACTTTGTGCGCTGGCCGCAACCGCCGATGAGGATCTTCAGCCAGCAGAGTTTCAATAAAAGACCTTGTACTTTACTTATGGATCGAGGAGCAGAGTTTCGTTTGACTTGTATTTACTAATGTAAGGATGCAAGTGGAAGTGGAAGTGAGGGATATCGGGACTAATCCTATATTTATATTACTATTACACGTGTTCCCGATATCCCTGCTTTTAACGGTTTTTAACGGTCAAACGATACCCCGCTCCCCGTTTGTTCTTTATTTAAAATAACACTATATTTACATGATTTGTTTATAAATTTTTATAGGATTAGCTATATGACCCTATTTTCTTAGTCAAAATCAGATCTACTATGATCAGCGACGCACACAATCGGACTAAAGACCGATTTTGTCCTATTGTCTATATATATGACCCCTTCCCGCTTCATCACTATATATTAAATTTGCGCGGAAAGGGCCTTCACTAGTGCATGTCGCCGACCATACATCCCTATATTTAATAATAGGACAAATATAATATTTTATTAAGCAAATACAATAACTTTGGCCGCTCTATATACGAACAAATTATATACCTAACAAAATTAATTACAGGTCATTATAAACGAATATCTATTACGGCCGTTCCGAACATTCTCCCGCCGTACGTCGTCGACCGCCGCGCGACGTATCTTCTTAAGGGAGGACGGCCGGCTCTGTTGGTATGATAACTATCTTTTTCGTGGGTCTTCGTAGTATCCCATTCTTCGTTTGGACGTCTGCGACCCGTGTGACTCCGTCAGTGCCTGGATATATCGCTGTGATGACACCACGAGGCCAGGTGTTGCGCGGCAGCGTGTTATCAGCGATAAGGACGACATCGCCGATCTTCAATGCTCCGCCGTGACCGTGCGGCTCCCGCCGGTGTTGTAACTCGGGCAGATATTCCCGAAGCCAGCGGCTCCAGAACATATCTGCTAGCTGTTGAGAGACGCGCCACTGCGCGCGGCTGTTCAAGTCTGACTCGTTGAAAGCGCCTGGCGTAGGAGTAGCCACAGAACCGCCGAGAAGGAAGTGATTTGGCGTTAACGCTTCAGGCGCTTCTGGATCTGTGGTTACGTATGTCAGCGGTCTATTATTTACTGTGTACTCGACTTCGGCGAGTAATGTGTTTAACACCTCTTCTGTTGGGTTCTTCGTTAGTAATACTGTATTTAAACTATTTTTTCGCTTCTGATTAACCATTCCCAAGCACCGCCCATGAACGGTGCGCCTGGGGGTATAAAGCGCCATCTTATCGTTTTTAAGTTCGCTTCTGTTTCATATTTTCATTAAATATGTTATGTAGTTCTTGTGCGGCGCTTCGTAATTTGGTCCCATTAACTGACCAGATTTCGGTGGTGCAGCCGCGTCGAGCGATCATCCTTTTTAGAGCGATGATCGCGGAACTTGTCTCTAGTGATGCTGCCATTTCCAGATGAATGGCTCTCGTGGTGAGACATGTGAATAACACAACATATCTTTTAGTCGTAGCACGACCTATTTTCACTGTTAGCGGCCCGAAGTAATCTATTCCCGTGTAGGTGAACGGGCGTCGGTGATGTGCCAACCTGTTCGAGAGGTGGTCCCCGTGGGAGGTGAGGCGGGGACGCTCTCCTTATTTGACACGGGATACACCGCCTTATTATACCTCTCGTTACGGTTCTCAACCGTGTTATGTAATAGTGTTGTCGGCACTCGTTTATAGTAGCTTCGGCGCCGGCGTGATGTAACTGTCGATGTGTGTGTTCTATATACAATCTGGTTATGTGGTGATCGCCGCTTAATATCGGCGGATGTTTTTGCATTTCTGTTAAGCCGTCGGCGCGGCCTATTCTGGTTTTTATTCGCATTATGTTATCGTGCATTTCTATCGATAATTTATATAGTCGGCTTCGTGTCGATATCGTTTTCCGTTTCGTAAGTCGGAAATCTCTTGAGAAAATGATTGCTGTTGACACGCTCTCTGTAATAATTTTTCGGCATCGTATAATAGATCGATGTCGATCGGTAACGTCTTGACTTCGTCGTATTTTCTGATTTCATGCTTGTTCGATGTTCTTTTGTAAGGTTTTTTGTTCGATTTTTTCCAGCTGGGATCCTTCTCAGAATTTCTCTTGGTCCTTTTATAGTTGACCTTTTCTCTATTTTTTCTGCATAATCTGATAAATTGTAAGACGCGTGCTGTGCTGCGTATCAGTTTGCTCCATTTTGAAAATTTATCGATATTCGGTATACATTCCAGAATATCTGAATCGGGTTTCTTGACTGTTAGATGAAGTATTTTCTCTTCGCCTGTTTCCATTAAAATGGTAGGCTTTTCTGTTGGGCAGTTGTTCGATTCGTGCTGTAGGAATTCTGGCCCATTGTACCATCGATCTAAATTTCGAGGTACGTTTCGGGTCGCGTCGTCCGCGACGTTCTGTTTTGTAGGTACCCATCGCCATTCGTTCAGTGTACTATTTTCTTCGATGGCGGCGATGCGATGAGCTACGAATGGTTTGTATGAGCGAGCGCCGTTCTTTAACCATGTGAGCACGGTCTGGCTGTCCGTCCAATAAAATTTGGCGTTCGGTTTTCTGTCGTGCTCCTCGATAACAGTGGTCGCCATTCTGCTTCCCATGACGGCCGCCTGGAGTTCGAGTCTCGGTATCGACGTAATTTTGAGCGGCGCCACTCTCGATTTGGCTATTATCAGCGATGTCGAAACGTGACCTTGAGAGTCAGTCGCTCGCCAGTAGAGGGCTGCTGCGTAGGCCGTCTCGCTGGCATCCACAAATGTGTGTAGCTGTAATGTGGTGGCGTCTGTATATCTTAGATAGCAGCGCGGTATTTTTTCATGTTTTAGATTGATTAGTTGACTTTTCCAGTCATTCCACTGTGTGGCGAGATCTTGGTCGATCTCATCATCCCAACCGGTACCTCGCCGCCATATTATTGCAGTAATTGTTTAGCTTTTGTGGTGACAGGTGAGGCGAGGCCGAGCGGGTCGAACAATGACATAACTATTTTGAGTACTTGACGCTTCGTAGGTCGTTCGTTGTTCATGATATCGTGCGGTAGCCGAGCTAGATTCAGATTAAATGTTAGCTCGTCACGATCTGAATTCCAATTGAGACCCAGTACTCGTTCAGAACTATTTTCTGTTCTGACGTCTCATTCAATGCTGTGAGTAGACGTTTCGAGTTTGACGTCCACTGTTTGAGTTCGAAGCGAGCTTCGCGGTGGACGTCGCGTACTCTCTGTGCTATATCGATCGCTTTTGTTCTGTTTCGAAGCTCTGTATATAATCGTCGACGTAGTGGTTTTTTACCACTGCCGTATATACTTCGGGTTCGGTTTCTCTATATTTTTCGGCGTTGAAATTTTATATATATATATCGATGTCGCCGGCGATGACGTCGCTCCGAAAATAAGTGACGTCATTCTGTACTCGGTAGGTTTTTCATTTCCTCTTTGTCGCCGCGCCATAAGTATCGAAGTGCGTCTCTGTCTTCCGGTTTTATTTTTATCTGCATAAACATTTCTGATATGTCGGCCGAGACGGCTACTGGATGCTGACGGAAGCGCATTATGACCCCCCGGTAATGATTGTAGCAAGTCAGGGCCGGTTAATAGATGGTCGTTGAGCGACACGCCTTTTGTTTTAGCGGCGGCGTCGTGAACGACTCGTATTTTTCCCGGTTTCATAGCGTTTATGACCGGAAAATGTGGCAGGTACCAGGTTCTGTTCTCGGTTCTATGTAATGGCGCCTTTTCAGCGTAGCCTTTGTTCAGTAGAGCCTTCATTTGTTCTTCATATTTATTTCGCAGTTCGATGTCGCGATTGACTTTCTTTTCCGTAGTTATTAACCTCCTCATGGCGTTTTCATAATTGTTCGGCATTTTTATTTGCTGTTCTTTCCACAACAATCCGGTTTGATAATGCCCATCTTCGAGCTGTGTTGTGGATTCTTTCAATATATTGACCGCTCGTTGTTCGGGATCGTTTGACGGTCGTTTCGGTGTAATAGCGAGCGATTCGATAGCGAAGTATCGTTGTAGCTGTTCATCCATGTTATCTTCCGTTGTTGCTGTTAAGTTATGTACGTAATGCACGCGTTGTCCGATCGTACGGGTTCGGATACCGTGCAGGACCCAGCCTAACGGTGTGAGTGAGGCCGCCGGCTGGTTTCTGTGTCCTTTCCTGGTTTCGGTAGCGACTAATAAATGCCAGTTATCCTGACCTATGAGTATTTTCGGCTTTGCTTGATCGTACATTAACTTGTGGCGTATATCGTTGAGATGTTTACAGCCATCGATATCCCGTTTTGTCACCGCTTGTGGTGATAGCTGTAGGTTTTCGATCGTTCGTGCATATATTTGTTGGCTGTTTGACGCGCCGCGTAGTTTGATCGGAACGCGTCTTGATGTCTTCATTTCGACCTTCGTTTTCGCTATTGCTTCTATGTGCAAAGGCTCGTTTCGACCTCTGGCTCCGATTTGTTGAGCGAGGTCGGAATCTATTAGCGTGACTGTCGAGCCGTCGTCGAGTAGAGCGTATGTATCTATCTCTTCTTTGGACCCGCTACTCGTACTGGGATAATTTTTAAGAAACATCGGTTTCTTTCCGGTGTCCATGTTGATGCGACTATATCGTTCCTTTCTGTTTCCTGTTTCTTCGTGAAATGTAATAACTTGTGATGCCATTGCTGACATCCGTCGATTTCGCATCGTGAGCCACGACAATTGTGTGTTTTGTTTCTGTGTTTTAAACATTTGAAACAAAGATAGTGGCTTTTTGCGAGATTCCATCTTTTATTCGAGTCGGCTTTCATAAATGTTTCGCAGTCCGTGACGACGTGTCCCGTTTTTTCACATACGGGGCACGGACGCGGCGATCTGTTCGGTTCTGTGTTCTCTCTTCTATTTGCCGATGTAAAAAACGTTTTCTGTATCCTTTTCGTCTGTGTGATCGTATCCCCCTCGGTTGCGTAATGGTTTCAGGTGGGGCGTACGCACTGCATCGTTCGGCTTCTCTTTCTAAAAATCTTGCCATCTTTATCAGATCGGGTTCTTCTTGCGGTTGTTCAGCGGAGAAGTCGAACCATCTGTATTTCATTGCTGAAGTGAACTTGTCCAGAGTGCATTTGATTATTTCTGGATTATAAAGATAATACCTATTCTTTTTCAGTTTTCGTAGCGAAGATATTATATTCGTGAAATCGCCGGCGAACTCGCATATACTGTTCGGTGAGTCCGTTGGACGTTGTAGAGTTCGTAAATTTTGAATTTCGGCGATTGCTATGGCGTCGGGTCGTCCGAAGCGTTTTTCAAGAGCGTTCATTACTGTTTCTGAATTCTTGCTGTAGTTGAATAGATTCCTCACTGCGTTTTTGGCTTTTCCTCTTAAACTTTTCTCGACCTTAACATGTTTTCGTGTTCGGTGAACGACGTGTGTGTGTCGACGTATGATGCTTTAAACATGAGTCATTCTTGATGTGCGCCATAAAACGTTGGTAGGTCGTATGCACTGCTGGAGCGCGCGGCGAGTGAGCGCGGTCGCTAATTCTGTTATCATGTTTCCTGTTGATTGTAGTGGAGCCAGTGGTGGATTTATATTTTATAAGTAGGCCACTTTATTTCCGCCGCCCATGTACCTTTCTAAAATAATGATTTTCTGAAATCTGCCGCCTCTAGGACGCCGCCCCTAGGCCGCAGCCTACATGGTATTGATCCAGGACTGAGGAGCGACGTGTTCAGGTCGAGAATGCTGTGTAGGCGAGGTTTCTGTTGCGTGCACTGCTGTCGGGATTTCTGTCTGTTTCTTCTGTTCGGTTTCGGACGCGGGACGTGTCGAGGTCGCGCAAACTGCAGGTGGCATGTCGGTCTTGGCAGCGGTCGCGAGCTCGTCTGTATTTTGCTGTTTTGCCCCGTCGTTCCGTTTTCCTGATGCGGTGCGTCGATAGTGGCGAGGGTTTCCATCTGAGTGTCCACCCAGTTTCCTACTCTCTTCTGTGCCTCTTGATCTTGAACTACTGTGTTGTCATCTTCTTCACTGTCGGTTTCTTCTGTTTCTAATGCAGCTAGACGTGCTGCTGCAAGCTGTACCTGTGCGCGCAGGAGCTCTTCTTTGGCTTTTGCTATACGATGAACGCGCTTCGAATTTGACTTCCTGCTGTTACATGTTGACTTCCTTTTCTCCGACGGTCGTGGAGCGTCCGCGGAGTCTGTTGGTGCGACCGGAACCGGCTCGTCTGTCTGTGCTTGTGGTGTTTCGCTCTGTTTTTCTGTAGACGTGTCGGTGGTCGTCGTACAGTCGGTGTTGCCCTCGGTCGTGGTGGTCGTGGTCGTGGTGGTGGTGGTGGCTGAAGATCCCTCTGTGGTCCCTGCGCTGGATTGCTGTTGATCTGTGTCGCCGTTGGAGCTCTGTTGCGCTGTCTTCGATCTTGTTTCGGGCATCTTGAACGGCGTCGCTTGCGGAATACGGCTCGAATGGACCAAAAAATGTACGGGACCTGGTACACTTTTTGCGCTGGCCGCAACCGCCGATGAGGATCTTCAGCCAGCAGAGTTTCAATAAAAGACCTTGTACTTTACTTATTGACCGAGAAGCAGAGTTTCGTTTGACTTGTATTTACTAATTTAAGGATGCAAGTGGAAGTGAGGGATATCGGGATTAATCCTATATTTATATTACTATTGCACGTGTTCCCGATATCCCTGCCTTTTAACGGTTTTTTAACAGTCAAACGATACCCCGCTCCCCGTTTGTTCTTTATTTAAAATAACGTTATATTTGACGTATTTGCATACAAATCCTTATATATTTAATTATATGATCCTATTTACTTAATAAAAATCCGATATGCTATAGTCAGCGACGCGTACAATCGGAGTAAAGCTGATTTTTTATTCTTCTTAGGAAAATTTGATCGGAACAATTTTAATAAACATTGAAGAGGCCGATGTGATACATAATTTGGATTCCAAGTACCAGGACAACATACACAGGAAAAGGTTCAAAACATTTATTTAATGTGGCGTATTCTGATAAAAAAATGAAGATGTTCTACCGCCCGCTAACGTTAATCTGCGTATTAAGACTACATAGACAGAAAGCAGCACAAAAAATTATCTTAAAACCAATTTAATGTGGTTTGTTCTGCTAAAAAGTAAAAATCTCTCGATCGTCAATCTATGAAAAAAAAATTATTTACCTATATCAATTATATTATTACTTATCTAAAACAAAGACATACAGATTCTTTTTGTTTGTTGTTTTTTTTTTATTTTTCACATATATTTATTTATTATTACATAACACAAAATAAAATAAAATTTACAACTAAAAGAAGTAGGTACTTATTGCCTGTATTCAAAATCTCATATTATTATTGTCAAATTACATAAATATCAAAGATTTTCTAATTCCTTCGTTAGGCAATATTTGATATTAGAGCAAATTAAACGCTCTTTATTGATTTATCTTATAGTATTTAAACATCTTTAATTTTTAGTAGTCTTCTTTGCCTTTGATAGAATTATAGCAGCATATAAATAATGTCAGTATGACAGACAAGGATGAGGTTACGATTTTGATATATTGACAGATTGTTCGGTAGGCTGGTTTGATGTGTTGTTGATGTAAACTGCATTTAGTTTTTCTCTATGATTAAACTTAATAAAGCGTTTTACTATGTAAATTCTTGTCTTCTGTTATTAGGTCGTCGTAGTAGTAGTCAAGTGTCTAGTATAAGCATGGAGAAACCTTCGGCAGAGATATCTGAGAGACTATCTAAGTCGGTTATACCGCAAAATTATAAAATTATATTAAACCCTGACTTAGAAGCTGGCACGTTCTCCGGCAATGTGAATATACGCGTTGATATCAAAGACGAAAGAGATCACATTCGTTTACATACAAAGTTTCTACAAATTCAAAATGTCAAAGTATGTAATAAAATTAAAGAAGTTCCTATTTCTAAATACTCCGAACTTAATGAATTAGAGTATCTTGTTATTAAATTCACCCAGAATATCACACCTGGAATTTATGATATAGATATAGGTTTTACAGGCATTCTGACAAATAAATTTATAGGTTTTTATGCATCACGCTTTAAAAAAGGGTGGGTTTTTGATTATTTTAAGAAATGGTCAGTTTAAACTGTAGACAACTAATATTTCCATGATAAATATTTTTAGTGTAATGGCAGCCAGCAAATTCCAACCAACTTATGCACGTGAAGCTTTTCCTTGTTTTGATGAACCTGAATATAAGGCTACATTTGATATTACACTAGTTAAACCACATTCCTTTATTGCTCTGTCAAATATGAATGTAAGTTTTCATTGAATATAAATTTATAGTATATTAGTTAATGCTTGCAGCTATTGTGTATATTAGAGTTCTTAAAGTAATTGATAACATAAATGTACAAAATATCTAATAAGTACCTATTACTTATAGAAAATGTATTTGAAGTGTTAAAGGAATTTTTATTTACATGTATATTATTTATTTTAATTTTCATATCAATATAGTAAAATGTTATATAGTTACAAGAATAATCTTAATTTAAAATTAAATTTTTGATCTTTCTATACATATTTACTTATAGCTCTTTTGGTTGTAAATCATATGTCTTCTAAAATATCACTTATTCAATTTCTTCTTGTGTTTATACATACTTACAATTGAATGAATTAGAGATCTGTTTAAATTCTTTTCCATTCTTTTACAGGAAATATCAGCTGTACATAATGAAATTAATAATGTGGATGAAGTCACCTTTGCTACAAGTGTACCAATGTCCACTTATCTAGCATGTTTTGTCATTTGTGATTTCCATTATTTGGAAAAGAACATAAATTCTAATGGCATTGGCAATGATTTTAAATTAAGAACATTTGCTCAAAGAGACCAGTTGCATAAAATCAAATTTGCTCTAGATATTGCTCAAAGAGCAACTGAATTTTACATTACTTATTACCAAATACCATTTCCTTTACCTAAACTTGGTAATGTATACTCTATTTATTTAAATCTTTATTTTTTAAAGCTATATACATTAATAAATAAAGATTAGAGAATTTAATTTATTTTTTCATTTCTATAGATATGATTGCAATACCAGATTATGTTTCTGGAGCTACAGAACATTGGGGTTTAATTACATACAGGGAGACTTCTTTCTTGATAGATGAGAAAACTGCTTCAACCATCAACAAGAGAAATGTGGCTGAAACTATAGCTCATGAACTTGCACATATGTGGTTTGGAAATTTAGGTATGTCTTTTTAGGTAGTTATTCAATGATGTGGGTGGGTAGGTTAATATAAAAATAAAAAATTTATTTATTTTGATTTGCATACCACATGATTAAATATACTTGTAACTGTGACACAATGTATAAGTTTTTTATTCTAGAATATTTTTATTTTTTTAATAAAATAATACTTGGTTATTGAGTAAGCATTTCAAAACCTTTTTTGTTTTGTATTCTTACGTTGTATAATTTTAATTTAGGTTAGCTTACTGTGAATATATGCATTTGAAATAAAATTTAAAATATTTTCAGTAACTATGAAATGGTGGGATGACTTGTGGCTAAACGAAGGATTTGCTTCATACATGCAATTCAAAGCTTTGAATGCCGTAGAACCATCGTGGACCATGGTAGTTACTTAGTTACTTTTTCTCTCATTTTATGTACTTAAATTTAATGTTAAATATAAAATACTTACTACTTAGGTTTTGTTACAGTCATTCACTATCTTTTAATCACATGATTCATACAAAATAGAAAGATTTATATAATAGAAGATAGATTATATATTAGATTATAATAGATTTTATATAAGAAAATAGAAAGATTAACTATTTTGGATAATCACTATAATATCATTTATTCTAATAAAACTCCAGTCCAACATTAAGATGAATTCTTACAGAGTTCATTTTCCAAACAAAAGAATCTGTTTGAAAAATGAACTCTGTAACAATCTGTTTGTTTGTAAAAATAAATTAAATTAGTTGCCATGCTGTTTATTTAACATTTACAGATAGTAAATAAAATATCAATTAAAAAATAATTAGGAAATACAACCCCTGTTTCTTTGTTTGTCAGTTTTTTATCCTACTGTTGAGGCAAATACTTCCACAATGTTTGGGGCTTTGGCGTAAAGTCGCTCAAAGCATGTTGCAGGTTGCCAATAAGTGTTGTCACCAATATAGTGATAATGTTTAGGTCTAATGGCTTAACATACACTTCAAGAAGGAAGCGAGTGGATTAATTTAACTTAAGATAAACATTTAGTGCTCAAGACTTGATACGTGCTGGTTACAAGTTGTTTGTAATATCATTCATTGTTTGCAAGTTTAATACTAAAACTTGAATTCAATTGAATTGAAAAAGACAATGAAACAGAGCAATACCGACATACAAAATTATTTATCATATAACAAATTAGGCCAGGGAAAAAGTTTTCACGAGTTTTATAAGTATTTTAATTTTCTTTGGTTGTGTTGTTTGTATTTGGCTACTTTTGATACCATTAAATAGATGACATTTAAAAAAAATAAAAAGTACAAATGGTGTCCTGCCATTTTTCTATTGTTTTTTTGTCTACCGAAATGAGTGAATCTAATGCAGAAGTTCGACACATTAAAGTTTTATTACAAAAATGAAAAAATACGACACAAGGTGCGAAAAAAAATTGTGACATGTACGGACCTAATGCAGTGTTGGTAAGAGTAGCCCAAAACTGATTCAAGCCTTGTCAGTTCAGAAATTTTGATGCCAAAAATAAACATTGCTCTGGTTGACCTGCTATGGATAAAGTCAATGCCAATTAGGAAAAAAGTAGAGCAAGATCTGTCTGTACAGTATCTAAAGTTGGAAATGGAAGTTATATTATTAAACTATGGTAGTCCTATCATTTTTAAGCTATAAACATAGAATTTAGAAAATTAGGAGCTATCTGTATTATTATAAGTTTTGAGAAATTAATGTCTTTCTTACAGCTAGAACAATTTTTGGTGCAAATATTACATCCAGCTCTTGCGTTTGATGCAAAATTGTCAAGTCACCCAATAGTACAAACTGTTAACACTCCTGATCAAATTACTGCAATATTTGACATAATATCATATAACAAGGTAATCAAGTTTTTGATTATTATTTGCTTTTATTGAATAATCATAACCACATATTTGTAGTTATGATTTTAAAATTTATCTATATGTTTCATTTGATTTTTTGTTTAGGACATACATTTAAACTACCACATAAGTTCATATAAAATGTAACCAAAATTTTTACAATTTTTGACTGTACTTATCAATTTTAAAGGATATTTGTTAATTTTTATAGATTTATTTGATACAATGCAAAAACATGACAGGTTACAGTAAGAGTTCAAATTTTCAAAGTATAAAAAGCTCTAAATAGAGATGAAAAGTGTTACAGCGATGTTCTTCGAACTTTTATTTAAAATAGTCAACTGTTAACTGTTAAAGTTAAAAACTAAATATGTCAAAATATCGATAATCTTGGAGATACTGGCCTTTGTAAGATTAATTTAACATCAGACATATCGATATCTTTATGACTAACTCAATCAAATGCTAATTGTGAACTTAACAAAAGGTATGTTGCGGTGATTTTACTATCTGAAAAGGATGAATGAAAGTAACAAAACAAATCTATAGAACGAATGTTTGTGATGAAATGGTCGGTAAAGGTCCAAAGTTCAAGCACCTGAATCCGACGACCTCGTATGCAAATGTTGACAGAAGTCAGTGAAGCAAAAGAAATATGCCAAGAATGTACCATGTAGAAATTTATAAATCTGTCTACCCTGCTGGGATGTAGACATCACTTTATATAAATAAAATAGATATCACTCTGCTGCAAGTTATTCATTAAAAAGAAGACTGAGCCTATCTTGCCATGTTAATATATATTAAACATTTTCCATAAATCAGTAAAATCATAAGTCAATAAAATCTAATTGATTTTCTGCAAGCAACAGAAAAATACAGATATATCATCTTGATGTAATATATTAAAGGCTTATTTTCCATAGTTTATTATAAAGAGATACCTATAGGGGCTAGGTAGCTTAAAACTTCATTCATTTTTTAGTCAATTTTGATTTGTATTTCATTTCACTTATGTCTAGTTATATGTGTATCAGTCAATTACTCAAATGTTATATTTAAAATTAAAAAAGGACTCTCTTTAAAGGCACGTAAATTGTAGGTAACTCTCAACCACGAGTTTAAAATTATGATGAGGTCTTTAAATTGTCTATTATCCTAATGTGAAGATATTGTGTTAAAAATTTTGAAATAACTTTTTTTTTTATTCAAGAGTTAACCTTAGCATTTCATATCGAGCCTCACCTGCATATCGCGTGCTGTACAAAATTTTAAGTTTAATTGAGTTAAGCTAAGTCAATTGCCTTGGACACAATTTAGCATATAATGACTGAGTGAGAAGCAGTAGGTGATTAAAACTGTAGCTGTATTCCATTTGTGCCATATCCAGTTACATAATTTTGTAAGAAAATTTTCAGTAATAATGAAAGAATAATTTCAATATACATACTTTGTTACTATTTCAGGGTGCGTCAGTACTTCGAATGTTTGAAGGTATTCTTGGTGAAGAGAACTTTCGGAATGGCATCAAAGATTATTTAAAGAAATACCAATTTGGTGTTACTGTCACAAAGGATCTATTAGACTCCTTAGACCCATATTTCATTGAGAAAAATCCTGGCCTAAGCATTAGGTTAGATTATATTATTTTACACACAATTTTAAGTTTTCATTAGCAATCCAGCAGTTATACAAAATAATTGTTAAGTGCATCAAATAATTCAATTGTTTGAATAAGAATTCTAATTTTTAAAAATTGTTTGTATTGAATTCTTCAATCTTTGCATTTTAACATTGAAATAATATAACACAATGATCAATCATTTTTAATTTATGATTAATTCCAGTTATATATTAGACACATGGACAAGGCAAATGGGATATCCACTCCTGACTGTAATTAAAGGCAATGAACCTGGGTCATACTTTATAACACAAAAAAGATTTTTGATTGATCCGCATGCTAACTTTGATGAAAATTCACCATTTTCGTAAGTATGAAAACAATTCTTTCTTAGGTATTGTTATAATAACCCATTTTTTGTAATGAAAATTTGTAGCGGGGTGGGTTTACATATAAGAATAAGCATCAGATGTTTTGAATTCTAAAAGATTTTTTTAAAGTTCTTTCGTGGTTAATGATATTTGTCACTATATAATGTGCCTAGAAAATTGTACAAACTTGTTTCATAACATCACCTACCTGGCACAGTCGGTTGACAATGTTTGTTTGTGAGATACCATTGTGAGATCATTTTGGAACTGAAAGTAGATGAATAAAAATATTGTAAATTCATGTGGCACCTGTAACCTGTTTCAGAAATATTAAATATGGCAATTGGTATTTAAAATTCCACTTTTACAAATGAACGATGACATATTAAAACGCTTTTATAAAATCAAGAAGGAAATATTCATGTAAATTATATTAAATAAATTCTATAAATTTCTTAGAATCCTATTCCTCTCTCTAATCATATTGAATACAATATTATACTTTTATTTACAGCTATCGTTGGTATGTGCCCATCACTTATAAAACAAATAATGGTGAATTCAATAACATTCTATGGTTTTCCAATAATGCTGATAAAGGTATTTTATATATATATATTTGTTTTTTTTTATATATAAAACTCTTAAAACGAATTTTCAAAGATGGAGTTATTGTATTATTTGACACTTTCGAATATTTTTTTTTGTTACAATATAAATACATTATTTGCAATATTGTAAATACAAAAGTCCGTTGTTAAGGTTCCGAGCCAAAATAGCAATAAATGGAACCCTTGTAAGTTCGTCATGTCTGTCCATCTGTCTATATGTCACAGGCATTTTACTTAAAAACTATTTATATTGATAAAATTTATAGTATAGATGTCTTGTATAAGCCGCTACTTAGTTAGTAGTTAAATAACAAAAATAAATATTCATTCTCATTTGGACCGCCTGATACCCATTACCTGCCTGGCAAAAACCATGATTCCATTTGTGCGTCTTTGTTGTCACTTGAAAAAAAAACCGCCGTGAGTGCAGAGCGCAGAGAACGTAACAGTAGTTCAAATGTTTGGAAAATTCTTAATTCACAGTAGATGGAAAAGAATGAAATGAACGTTCATTTTTCCTACTTTATACGCCTTTGTACCCAAAGGATGTAAATAGGACCCCATTGATAAGTTTATCATGTCCATTCGTACATCTAGCCATCTGTCTGTCCTATTTTTAAAGGTATGTATCGTTTGAATCATAATAGATAGGAAGTGTTACATTTTTCATACAGTGTAAGCCCAATTATTATGGCAGATATCCTAACGATTAATAACAAAAAAGCAATAGATATTTAAAAGAGTTCTCACATAAGAAACGTGTTTTAGGGGTTTGTAGCCAAAATGGAAAAACTGGAAACCTTATACCTACCTACCTTCATCAGAAATGTCAGTTCATATATCACAAGTATTTACTCATCAACTACAAGATGTATATTGATGAAATTTGGTATATAAATTTCTTACATAAGCGACAACTTAGTTGATTAATCAAATAACAAAAATAATATTTCTATTGAGGCACTCCATACATGTAACAGAAGCTGAAAAGTTTTTTTTCCACAAACGTCAATGTATGCTACATATTTTGACAATTCTTTTAAAAACATTTTTAGGTTTCTATGCATTTTTTTGATTAAGAGAATATTTTCAGAAATAATAGCTCCGAAAATAAAATAAATTGTGTCCGTCCCTTTAGTTTTTAAACCATATGTTCAAAAAATATAAAAAAAATTACAAAGATAACGTCTAATAAATACTTCCAAAAAAATTTTTTTTTTGAACATGTTCAGACTACCGTTTTTGCAGAAAAACTGAGTTTCTCAGTAAAAGAACATAAGTGCTATGAAGATACGCTCTTTACCTGGGACTTTTTAATTTATACTATTTTAAAAGTAATAGTCGACATACTCACTTGTTTCTTTAGTTATAGGTGACTAAAGTGCTTCTACTTATTATTTGCGGAAAACATGGAAAAAAGAGAAACAACGTAGGTTTTTTTCATTTATATTTCATTAATGCATTTCTTTATTGTAATGTCTACAGAACTACGCTGAGCATGGTCCGACATGCTGTTGGTCGGTTTTTTTTTAATTAGTTTTTATGTGTAGTCATTCACTTTTTAGAGAAGCAACAAAAAGTCATCAAATAGATGTGATTAGCTACAAGGAATTCTTGTCAAAATATATAAAAACTCCAAAAAAATTAATCCCAAATTTTGTGCACATTGTTTTTGGACCTGTTGTCAAAACATAAGTTATGAATAGAAGCATAGCTTTATCTGGTTTTTTAGGATTCTGTATTTAAAATGTGTCAATGGCACCTTATTACTATGCCTGCGTTGTATGTCTTTCCATCGGTTCGAGGGGGTTTCTAGAAGTTTTAGAAGGGCTTTGTCGTTTAAACTCTAATAGATAGCTTATTATTTATTTTACAAATTGTGTTATTATGTTACATATTGTAACCAATAATAGTAAAAAAATTAAGTTACCTCTTTGTAGAAACTTATTTTATTAACATTTTTCTTGTTTTTGCTCTATCTTAAAACTGTAATAGGTTCATATGACCTTCAACGTGATATGATTGTAGTGTAAACTCTAAAGTAAAACAACAAATAATAAAAACCAGGAAATATGAGTCAAAATTGCAGTAAAGATCCTGAAGTAAATAAATATATATTTTTTTTTATAGATATACCACATCAATATATTAATTGGTAGGAGTTCGTCTCGTTGGCCGGTTTTTATTATAGTACTTAAATTAAGCTAAAGCGACCGCGCTTCTTGTATTTTTAAAGCCAAACATGGAATACTCAGTTTTATAATGTCGAAAGGGGTGTCACATTGCGATCGTCACCTAAAATGGGATAGTGACGGAAGTCTATTGGGAGGATGGAAACGAATGGCATCGAAATGAGTAAGAAAAAGAGAACTACAATGGGAATCTAAAAATTGAATTGAAATCGAGATCGAAACTGAATGGGTGCCAGGAATTGGAAAGAATATTGAGAACGACCTAGGAACGGGACACAAATAGCAATACCATTTACACTACATTAAGAAACGTAAATCTTGTGCATATAAAATGCAAAGCAATTTAGGTCCACACTAGCGAATTCCTACGTAAACGACAGTTTTTTAAGTAGACTAAAGGAACATATGCATAATCTCCCTAATGATTTATAGTTGCAATATCATTATAGTACTTTTCGTCGTGCACTAGCATCATGAACTGAATTATTAGATTTCTACATACAACACAAATAACATGCAAGCTTGTCGAGGAAAATGATGAATACTTATTTTTACATAATTATATTGGCATAAACTTTGGTTACATGACTGAAGTACTTTGTCTCTTTTATTATTTATATGTGTATAACGTTTTATAGAATAATTTTATGACAGAATTAAATGCAGAAATGGACATAGGCTAATTATTACTATTGAATATTAATTTCTTTTGCTTTTAGGACGGTAACAACTTAGTATAAGCATATGAGACAAACTAAATGACAATTTCAATGCTGTGGATAACACGTCTGTGTTGGAGCTATCTAGGGGTCATAGCTAGTCTAGGCCTACAGGCTTAGACCATTTTGTGTTTTTCTACGCTACTACAATTTTATGTGGATTGAAATATCATTAATCATTTGCTTTAACAGTGAAGAAAATTGTCATTATGAAATCTGCTTAGACTCCACCAAAATAATTGATGACATTGTAAAGTAACAACACACATTGAGTTGACATGTTAACTGTTGCCTAGCATTATCTTTTTAGAAGAGCCTTTTGTCAGATTTCAGAGAAATTTTTAGTTATAGGACTAAAAAAAAACCTAAAAATCTGTATTTTGTAAAGTAAAAGATTTGATGTGTCCTTTTTATAGTTACATTCAACCTGAAAGAAAGTGATATATGGATAAAATAAATAATAACCAAGTAATACTACAGGGTTAACTATCCTCATGAAATGTGGCTTGATTTGATTATGCAGTTGCAGTTAAAATCTGATAAGGTATACTCATACAATATTACAGAATTTATGCTTTTATTTTTAATTTTCTTTTTTTTTTGGATTGAATTGCAGTGGTTGCATTTGTTTTCACTATGTATAGCTATGAAAATATGTAAAAATTGAAACAATCTGCATCTCTAATACTAATATAATATAAATATGTATTTATTTTACATTTTTTATTTAATATGTACAATTATGTCTTATTTTAATACCAACATTGTATGACTAATATAAATAAAAGATCAAATGTATATACATAATCTAAATAATAATGGTGTTAAAAATATTATCTTTTTATTTGGATATTTATTTTAATAATGTACTCTGTTTTGTTTACTGTATATTGAAAAACTTTACTAATATATGTATAAGTTTATAAATTATGAAGCCAATTATAGATAGGCAACCAACATTTACATGAAACATGATATTATTTCAAACTTCCATTCTGTCTTTATTTTTAAATACATATCAATCACGCTTAATGTCCAGCAAATGTTACGTTTATTATCAATGTTTATCAATATTTTACATAATAGGAAGGTTTTTCTTAACCATGTTTTTATATTTGTAAATTAAAAAAATTTGCCCAAGCAAATGTATTTTTTGTGTTTTAGGTTGTCTTCAAGGTTTTGTAGCTCAAAAGGTAGAACCTTGAGCTGTATTCCAGTATTGCCTAAAAGTTTTGAAAAATAATGCATTGAGAAATTATTTTCCTTTGTTTCGTTTTCGGTTTCAGTAAAAGAACAGATTCAAAATGGAATCTGAACGGGTGTCGGAATAGTGTTGGGCTTGTGTTTGGGATTGAGTTGAGATAAAACAATTAGAAGCTTATCCTATCGCTATGTTTTTTTAATTTTATGAAAAAGACACTGCTGTCATTTTAAAGTTTACTCATCATTTGCAGCTTACGATATCGGACCGCGCGCATTTATTAAACGATGTATTCGCTCTAGCAGAAGCGCAAGTACTATCTTATAATTTGGCTCTTGAACTCACCACATATCTTAAAGTTGAAGATCAATACGTACCTTGGGCAACGGCAGCTAGCATATTTGGGAAATTGAAAAATAAGTTACTGAATTCGGTGGCACATAAATATCTTATGGTAACTATTTTTATAAATTATTATTGCAAATGTAGCATTGTTTTGAACTCTTATTTCTCACCATTTTTTTAATTTGATATCTAGTTACAAAATAACACTATCAAAGTTCGAGAATTTAGTTACAATCAAAAGTTAACACTCAAAAAGCACAAGTTTATATACCTTCTGCTTTTTAGAGTGTTCGCTTTTCACAATGCTGAAATACAAAAAAGCATTACGGAACCTCTTTAATACTTTTAGATAATTACACCTGAGAACGCTAGTGCATTCTCACGTGTAATTATTATTTTGTAAGTATTTGGTTTAGAAACCATCGCATAACTTCTATTTTTACATATACATTATTATTTTCATACAACTCCAAATATAATAATTGTATTACAGGAATATGTACAGGGTTTGATAACTCCCATATATGAAAAGCAAACTTGGGAGAAAAATACAGAAAGGACTGTTATTGAAGGGTGAGTTTTTAAATATTGATTTTTCAATGAGTTGAAATGTGCTTATGCTCCAATTCAATTAGTTAGATAGATATACCCATTAGAAAGAAAACCTTTTTTTTTATGTGTGTTGCATTTTATTTTAAGACCTAGATTAATATTTAATCTACAATATTTTTCTTTCATGTTTTCCAAAAAAGCTAAAATAGGATCTAATTTTAATTAAAATATTTTTAGTCTTACTCGCTCAACGGTACTGACGATCGCTACTAAATATGGAGTTCCTAACGCGCAACAAAATGTTAGAAAACTATTTCTCGATTGGTTAAACAACTACGAAAGCGATGGAGCTGATGTTGTGGAGCCTGACCTGCGAGATCTAGTTTATTATTATGGTAAAGACTTTTTATTAAAATATAGATAAGTAACAAATAAATGATTGGTTAAAATATATGAATAACTCGTTTATTATATATTATTTATATAATTTTTATATAATATGGATTGAACAAATTCAATTCTTACATTAAAATAAATAATATAAGTTTAGGTATAGTCAGTGTATATAAAATTTTTTTTTTTCATGTATATCCCACTTTATTACATTTTCCGATTAGTATGAAATTACACATTCTATATGTTTTAATTTAGTTCTATTTATGTTTTCAATAACTTTCTTTAGGTATGAAATCGGGAACTATTGAAGAGTGGGAGCATTTATGGCAGATATATCTGAAGGAAGAGGATGTCCAAGAACGAGCCAAATTACGGCACGCTCTTGCAGCGCCGAACGATGCTCGTATACTCGCAAAGTATGTAAAAGAATGAATTTATTAAAATTATCTGAGTTTCGTTAAACAATTTTATCAAACTAAATTAAAATTTACAATCTGATATTGAAAATGACATCTTTACTCACCTATAACTAATACAAAGCCTATCTTGGATGCAAAGCATGACTTTTATGTAGATGAACATACACATTGTATCCATTTTGTCTTTTGCATGATCATAAACTAATTTTTCATTATTTTCATATTTTATTTCCATAAAGAAATATTTCAAATAAATTATTAATCTCATCTCACTATTTATCTGTTTCTGAGAATATTAGTTTAAATATAATAGTATTGCACAACTTAACGTGAGACATTTTAGTACATTATGATCGAAATTCTTTTTATACTTTTGTCAGAGACTTTTTCTTTTATTTTATTTTCGTTAGTACACGAAAATGGGAAATTTTGCAGATAATTTAATATAGATCAATTCTGCTAGCTTCAAAAACGATTAAGAAGTTGAGTGTCTGGGTTCATTCAGCGGTACACATCCGCTCCATTGATGGAACTCGGACAGTCAAAGGGTTTAATGTAATAAAACGAAAAAAACATGAAAATAGTTAAGAAACTTTCCGGTCAATCGACCATGAAACTTTGAAAAAACACGATCACTTATGAAAAAATATAACCCTTTTTATTAGCGTTATAATTACAGCAACTAATTTCCTATTGAAAATGGCTATGTAATTCAGTATCATTAAATTATAAATAATAAAAAAGATAATTTTGGAAATGAAGTTACGCTTTTCATATACTTAATGTACTTGTGGCTACCTCTACTAATAACTAAGTTTATCTTATCGTTACTTATCTGTTTTGAAAACATTGGGTTGTTATAGTTGTAATAATAAATGGCACTTTTCAATTTTTTCTACCTTTTTTAGGTATTTGACGTTGGCTTGGGAGGAAAAATATATTCGTAGTCAGGACTACCTGATCGTTCTAGATTACCTCGCCCAAAGCCCTATCGGGGCAGCGCTTGTGTGGGACGACGTGCGCACGCGTTGGCCGCAGTACATCGAACGTTTTTCGCTCAATAGCCGATACTTAGGAAATATGATTCCTGCCATTACAGCAGATTTCAATAGCGAAAATAGATTACAAGAGGTACGTTTATTACAATGAATTCCTTTTAAGCTCGCGAAGATTGGAACTCTACTAAGATCGTTCTTGTCTCCGTTCATCTATCACAAGGCAACTTTTATAAATTTCAAAATTATAATTCTTCAAATTCTGTTAGATTTTGGTGAAGCGCACACTTATCACCATTTTAGGACTAGATTTGTATTTATTTCTGTTAAAAATAGGTTTTCTATGATTTGGGATTCAAAAAGTATTTTTATTTATAATATTAATATAGTGGTCGTAATGATTTAGCTCAGAGCTTGCTACAAATGATCACTGTACTTTCCTCTTTGACGTCCCATTTTCTTAGGTTTCTAAAGTTGCAATTTAGTTGGTCTATTAGATATTCAGTCATAGATTATCAAAAAATTCTTAATTCTCTTCTCTGCGAGTAATAGACCAACTTTTATATTTCCTTCATTTACATATAGGAAAATAGTTTATAAAACTACACAAAGGATGATTATTCGATAAGCGTACGAATGTCTTTTCATCTTTAGATGGAGACGTTCTTTGCGAAGTATCCCGAGGCTGGAGCGGGGGAGGCAGCTCGTCGTCGTGCATTAGAAAATGTCCGCCTCAACATTTTATGGACCGAGCAACATGAAAAACTAGTAGCATCTTGGCTCGAACAACACGCCAATTAAAAATGTTTGCACAAACTTATCCATAATATCTGTATGTATAAAATAGCATAAATAGCAACCTTTATATTTATACTATTTAGTGTGCAAAATGCTGAAAAAAAAAATTTATTATTGAATCACAGTTGATATGAAATCAACACTGATATAGACTAAATTCGCTTATGTGGTGAATTAAAGAAATCACTTAGCAGGATTAACGTCCTGAGAAGGAACATTAAAGATTTTTTTAACAAGTAAGCAATTTAATGTAACAAATTAAAAAAATATATAAATTAATAGTGAGTTCATTTAATTTTGTTGTGTTCAAACATAGGATATTAAATGTAGTTGGTAATGTTTTATCTCAACTAGCAAAATAGTTCTATAACAAAGCCTTACATTTTAGAAACGTAGGAAATTGTAAATGTAGAAAAATGTTAATTGTAATACCTTGTTGTACAAAAGAATTTGACAACATATTATTTATATAAGAGAGGTTTAAAAGGCAAAAAGTCTATTGCATATACAATCGTTATGGACAAGTATTTTGTCAGAGTTATAACTCTAACTATAGCTAGGTTTATAAACCTAGTACAGATAAATATAAATGTTTGATGAGAGTACAAATAACCATAAGTATTTAGTGTTTCCCTTTATAGTTTATTAGAACAATAGGTGATGATGATAAAATGATGAACTAAAACCCTTTATGCTTCGATGATGGTGCAAACTTAATGATAGGTTGATTTTCATGTTGCTGCTATATCACTAAGTGCTGTGATCACGAAACGCTCCATGTTATCCACATGTATAATAATATCCATTATAGTATACTATTGATGTGTCTATAACAATGACACATTTTGAAATGAGAAATTGTTTTGTGATAATGTGACAAGATTGTTAGGATACCTGTAACCTATAACGGGACAAATAATATTGATTAACTAACTTGCCTTTGAAAATCCGTCATTTGAGTGCATATATATAATTCCATCAATGTTGGGTCTATAAAACTAAAATAAACATTTTTCATCGTTTGTTGTTTCGGATGTTTGAAATGATTTATGTTATGGTACTTATTGAGGACTATTTTGTTTTTTTTTAAATCCTACTAGAAAAATCTTCTTTCATTCAGGTTGATTTTACATATTGTATCAATTGTATTAGATGCAGAAAAGATATTATCAACAACTTCATCTTTTGTGTAATAAGAATAACTTAGGATCGCATAATTTTATAATTCTAACTTAATGTTAAAAATAGTACCTAACTCGAGTGATGCATCAATAACTTAACCTTAGTTTGTCAAAAAATTGGTTGCCTGTAAAGTCGGTATACGGGCGAAAGTTTTACGTGACAACGACTTTGAGTGGTAAAATCATTTTAATGTGAATATTCATTCGTATAGTAGGAAGAAGGATGAAATAATAGTAACAATTTAAAACATTTATTTATACAAAGAATTATATTTAAAACATTAATTTATACAAAGAATCTCGCACTGAATTTCATATTAACAAAATTTTATTTTTACCTTTACACATACATACGTATTTATATACAAATATAACTACCTTAACATTATCACTACACAATCGTTTTACAATTAACTGGCAACGTGTAAACTTGTATGCAGGCGCCTAAGCGAAATAGAAGCGCAAGACATGAACCGGTGTGTATGCCTATCTCTCTCACTCTCTCTCTCTCGCTCTGTCTCTCTCGCTCTTAGGCGGGCTAACTGTGCTCGAGTGGAAGGGACGCGTGCCTTTCACTCGCTCTCATTGTGAGCGCATAACATGAGCGGAGCGTAACGCAGTTTCTTGAAGTGTCACCCGGCAAACCAATTTATAAGACGTTGTCACGTCAAAAAATTGTGATCAAGCATGATCACACCCTGGGACGTCAATACTTAATTACTTACGCATGGACACCTTACCAATTTAAGTATTACATTTATATATTCATTTATCATGAGTTGTGTTCTTTGAGCTTTTCTTATAGGATTACTCATTAATACTCATAGGTATTTGAGAAACCTAAGGCCCTTTGTATAGGAAGTGGTTTTGGTTGAATATGAATTTTCACCATTTAATTACCTAGTAGTTTTTCAAACACGTCACAATAAATAATTATCGTCAAAGCACGCAACTTTGCCAGGATTCTTAATTCGAGCTTAAAATTTAAATGATGAGTTTATTTTCATGTGTCTACAATACAACGCACGAAACTCTGCCGCTCTGAATCGCTTGCGAATGATGTAATGCGCAGGTATAACGCTCCCCGATTTTTCTCTGCGTTCCTATTTTACGCCATTGCGACGCTTTCGTGACTGACTTCACTGCGGCAGCTTCGTGCGTTGTAGTGTACATTTGAAGCATACATTACAAGAGAAAAATTGAAAAAAATATTATATTTAAAAAATGTATATATAGTTGGCAAATTATGGCATATTTTCGCAACTTTGCCAAAAGTTCTGCTGGAATAATGATTAAAAAGAAATAAAATGAACTGGCAAATTTGAAAATGTTTAATCAAACATTACCAAAGACACGTTAGTTTAACAGTCTACTTAGATAATATATAAGTTTCGCTAATTTGGCAAAGTTTAGGACTTTTTCAATTTACTCGCTATACATTTGTTGGGTAAAAACAAGAGTTGTCCATATTTAAAAAAACATTTTTTTTTTCAATAAGTTTTATTGATAAATAATAAAAATACTACAGACGGCTTTTACAATAAATGACACAATTAACTAAATGTTCATAACGTTCCCGATTCTGCTCAAAAATTAATTAGAATTTAATTTAGACAATCTAACTTGTGTAGTTAATACAATCGTCAGCACGAGTTTAAATCTGCCAAGTTCATTTAAACAATTAGGTAAAAGAAAAAAACATTATCAAAAATTAATAACCTAGAAAAAATGGAACGAATATTCAAAAATGCAAATAATTTATTCACAATTAGGTATAACATTTGCGCAGTTTTTTTTGCATTACAGGCTATGTACATTGCACTCAAATTGTCACCATCAAATTTGTCTAAATTGATTTGGCAGACTTACACTTTTGACGTGATAACGTCTTATAAATCGATAAACGCCGGCCGCGACAGTGGTTTCGCCTGAGCCAAGCGTGCGAGCGAGAGCGCGGAACAAGCGATAGAGAGGCGTCCTAAGTATGCGGCTTGTGACGTATCTATCTCTTTGTCACTCTATCGGTCGATGAACTGGAAGACAGATACAATTATCATTACTAGATGATACAAAATGATAATTCAGTGATAATAATCCAATTCAATTCATGAAAGTATGCAATTTTTCATCAATGTTTTCTTATGACGTTATCACGTAAAATTATCGTCCGTAAACCGACTTTAACACAACCAATTTTTTTTTTGACGATATTCTGTAATGCAATAATTACTTAAAATCTCGCCTAAACTATTCTTCGTTGAATTCTAGTATGCCTCTTCGAAGAATTTTGGAATGGGGCAAAACTTTTTCGATATCATCAGGGAAAATTGGACACATTATCAACGCAAGGCCGAATAAATTGATCCAGCCCTTTGAATCTTAAAACTTTTCGGTCGTAGTAACTCAATAATATTTATGGTCTGTCCAACATAGAATTTCATGTTTTTATTACTTGTCAATTTTATTAAAATATATGAGCCTGGTAAGCCATATAGTGTTATAGACATCATTTATGTTTTCCTGATGTGGTTGTGCTATTTTCAGTAAAGCCATTTGAACTAAACTATTATTATCATCACCAGCAATCATCGTCAGTTGATTCCCTAAGAGAGTGTTATATATGAGAGGAATCTGAACTATACGAAGTTCTCGGCAATTTCAGCCTTTTTTTAAAAAAATCAGAATATTCGTTAGTAATGTTTTTGTACGTTTGTTCTGTCTTCAATTACTTCCATGTATATTTTCTTTGTCATTGTCTTCTGTCTCTGCCTCTGTATGAGATTTATATGTGTCATTACCTTTTCTATTTATTTGCATTACTTCGATCACATTACCTGTTTTCTCGCAAAGGATTCGGGTTTGAGTTAAATGAACGTCAGCATGTACAGTAATCCTACGCTTTTCTAGAATGGAAGTATATAACTCTTTTTCTCTTTACTGGAAAGATCAGCATTACTAACAGACACCATATGTGATTATAATTATGGATTGGAAACACATTTTTGGAAGCACATTTCATCTTATTACTGGGAAGGGTAGTGTTATTATTAGACACCCCATTTGATATTGAGACGTAATCTGATATTATGGACACACCGGGTGGTAATTTTTTTTTACGCGTTCGCTTTATTTTGTTAGGAGGTAAGAGAATTTGTTTTTAAGAAAATTATAAATATTCACTAATTTTGTGATGCGTTTTGTCAACAAATTCTGAAAGTTGTGTTAATACTCTTTGTGGGTTGAATGAATAAATCCCAGTACAAGCAAATCTACTATTGATAACTGCTTCTATATAAATCAATTTTTTCTGAGTTCTTTTAGTAATTTTGGAAAGTATTGTTACAAATAAGTGTAGATATTTTTGGATTTTTAACTTTATTTTCAAATAAAATTTTCTGCCATCTTCTTTTTAATGGTGCAATAAAAATAACATCCAATGGTTGTAACATGTGTGTATAGCGTTAGGTGGTAAAAATACGAATCGAATTTGATGTTGTTCGCATGAAACAATTACAGACGGATTGATATGTGACAAGTTATCACCAATAATAACTTTTCTTTGCCCTTGGTTTCACAATTGTATTGGACCAGTCTTCGAACGGTAGACGAGCAAACCATCCGGAGACAGAATGAGCTTAACGGGTTTTCCTGCATCCGCCGAATCGCCATTCTTGATAGACATCTTTAGCCTCATATACCACGTATGGTGGAAGGTACTATTATCATTACTAGACGATACAAAATAATGATAATTCAGTGATAATAATTCAATTCAATTCATAAAAGTATGCAATTTTTCGTCAATGTTTTCTTATGACGTTATCACGTAAAATTATCGTCCGTAAATCGTCTTTACAAACAACCCATTTTTTATATCTAATTAAAATTACAAAAGAATATATTTATTTAATTGTTGGCATCCTTTAGCCCGTGGCAAAGTTGCGTATAAGATGTCTTATGTAACATTACCAACTTTAATATGGTTTTAATTACCAGGTAATAATGAAACAATTTTTACAGGAAAAGAAGCTCTTTATTGTGCAATCAATATATAAACACGGTACTAAGCTATGTTAATAACGATGAGTTGTAGATGAATCCTTGGTTACTAGAGCCATACACGTGCGTCGCCGTTTCCACAAAATATTGAAAGTGTGATCCTGTGTTGCCGATCACAGTCTTAAAATCAGCCAAGGGATGACACATGAAAATTATTATTTGATGCATTCATATAATGTAAAGATGTACCTAAAAAAAAATTGTATTTTTTAAATGTTGGCAAAATTTGGTGTAAGTGGCAAACTTACATGTTTTGACGGTATACGTCTGAGTAGGTTACTCTGACGCTATGTCGAACATTTACTAACTAAAAGTACCACATTGCCAAGTCACTGGCGAACACTGAATTTCCTCAAGTCTACTCTCCGCAAGTTTATGCTGCTATCATTATATTATGGCGCGTTTATTTAGATATAAGAGTGTATATGTCGCAGATAATTGTAGTAGGAGACGACCTCGCTGCCGACAGTAGGTGTGTTAGCTAGATTTAGTGATGTGTATAGGATGCGGTGAAGCCTGCCTGTACTTAGATCAGACCCGTCGGCTGCTCATCTTTTGAGATCAAAAGCGCCCATGACACCGCCGATACCTGGACCGTGGTGCCAATCACAGGTACACCTTAGTATTGTCTAAGAATTGTCTGTTAATTGTATTGTACTCTACCGCGACAAGTTAGTAACGCAATATAAAAAAAATCTAATCAAAATGTAAATGGAATACGTTTCAGTTTCTTTTTTTATATTTATGAATAACAATCCGCATTGTACCTATATTTTTGGAATCTGTATGTTTTCTTTAAATATAGTTTTATTAGGTAATTACGCATATTTATTTATATTATTATTTTATCCGTTCCTATGTCGTGTGATTTATGTGCAGAAACAATGACTACAAAGGAAAATGGTATGAAAGAAGACTAAAGCGAATCTGCATGGTGAATGATCGGCTTCGAACGTCCTAAAAAAATACAAACCAAATTAATGGAAAATTGACTGAATTTCCAGAATATGGAATTGAATTTCCGTGAAACGTTTAATAAATGTCAATGAAGTAAAAGATTTAACGCGAAGGTCGTGCCGGGCGAGGATTGATAGTCCCTTTCTGCCTTTTGGAAAACATGTAAGGTTGTATTCACAGAAATGCACGTACTCTTACGCTAGTTGCCCAGTAATCATATCGTCGTTTTGTAATAAAAGTAGGGTTTTTAATAAGGCAGGGAGAGAGTTCCGAGTTCTGTGTGCCCTATTGGGCTCTACAAGACGGTTGCGATAGCAAGAAATTTGAGTCGAGTTTCTGGCGTTTTTTTCTAGAGTTATCCTATTTCTCCCTATTTTTGATAAATTGTACAAATAGCCGGACGCGTGATAAAACGTGTTATTTACCAACTAAAATATTTTATCATCATTAGAGCAGTAGATCGTAGGTCATTCGAACTGTGGATATCTTCACACATCCGACGCCCAAGAACGGCAGAACGGATCGTGTTGATATTTACTGACCTAAACATCAAAGGGTACTTCTAGTCCTTCTGTTGTACGTACAGGGCACGTATTCAATGTGTTCTGAGCAGATTGGATTGTAGACCTGTAGGCCATCGACGCTATGTAAACGCTTAGGCGTAGTCAGAGGGAGGGGGTCTCTCATCAAATGAGCAAGATTAGTTCAAACTAGACAGCTGTCCCCCAGACTATGCCAATGTGTAAATGACTGTCACAACGTCACCATTCCCAAACAATGATAACAATAGCAGTGCGACCAATCGACCTCATCGAGGCTTATCACCATGTCTACTAAATTCTTTGTCTTTATCCCATTACTTGGAGTTGGCTTACTTATCTTCCTTCCTTTCCTTCTGCAATTCTTTCTTTCTGGGTTGTCTGCGATTTCAAATGGGCTCCTTGTACGTCGTTCATTTGGTATCGGGGAAAGCGAACGTCCACCTTACCAAATAATCGACACCGCGTCTAATTATGTGGTTATACTACCTCCCTGCTGTTTTCTGAGTTTTTCGGAGGTTGTAGCTAATTTAGATCTTCCTCTAATGTGTTTGTTACGCTCTTTTTTCGAGTCTAGTTTCATCCGCTGCCCATCTCAACATCCTTGTTTCGTCTCGTTGGTATTGATTATCTATTAATGAAACTTTTTGATCACCCAACACTCGGTGCTGAGGTTAAAGTAGGTCAGATAGTCGACTTATATACATTGCGTTTGTTCCTAATAGGCATTCGTTTAGCGCAGAGAAATCTTGCGAGAGCCCGCCATCTCTGCCAGACAGCGTCGATACGGTGTGTGACATCAGCTTCAATGCTGGCATCCTATGAAAGGCAACAGTAGAATATAAAGTGTGGTACTCTTACTTTAAACTTACTTCACACAATTTTAGACAGTGATTTTTAAAATATATGATCGTTGGGTGCAAAATTCCAATGCTCTACCGGCATCCCAAATGCTTAGTGTTGCTTCATCTGATATAGAGACTATTGCTGTCTATGATTATAAAACAAAGTTTATCGTATTTTGGTATACAGTACATCGTATCTGATCGCGTGAGCCAGTGCCGTTAGTAAAGTTATTTTTGAATTTTATAACTTTCATTACTAAAAGATATGATGCTCTATTGTATTAAATGTATGTGTAAAATGATTTTACAAGCTTTCATTTAGTTTCACTTGTCCCGGTATCCCTGCAAGTGAAGTTTGTAATTATTAACAATATTAACTGAATTTAGCATACTTATGTCAATGTAACGATCTGATACCGCCGAGCTGATGTGATGACGGAGTTAGGAGGAGGATACCATCGCGATGTGACTATTACACTCAAGGTCGGCTTCCTCAACGATGAACAACACGGACAAGAAATGAAATTTTGTATATGCGTTTAATTGTGATAGCCCGTTTTTAACACTATCTAACATGGCTCTTACAGCCAGGGTTGGTTTTGAGCGAAAAAATTCCAAAAATAAAAGCTTACTTTATGGTTCTGAGTTTGAAAATGGCTATAAGAGCTGCAAATCTAAATCTACAATATTACATTATTATAATTTGATTTAAAATCCTAAAAATGAAAATATGTTAGTTAAGTTAAGTTTAAGTTATTATAAACAAAAATATAACATTGATAATAATTACTAAGCTACTTGTTTTATTATCATACAATTCCAAAAAGTTAAAAACGAAAAAATGTTGAATAAAATAAAAGCATGTTGCATTTGACAGCAGAAATGGCGAGTTTAACAAAAAAGAGGGTATTTTGAAGTCGACGAAAAATGCAAATGTAGAAATTGGCTTGTTTCTATTAACTTTATTGTTGACTTCTTAGTCCTTTTTTAAAAATGTAAAAGCTTGTTTTCAATTTTTTACGCGTATTTATGGCATATCTATGCTTACAATTAAAGAGTATTCCAAAAACTAGAAACAAATATTATTATGTAGTCTCAAAATTAAAAGATTTTACTTTTTAATTAAGCGCGTAAGGAAGGTTATTTTTTTTCTAGAAATGTTCAAAACACATAGGTGAATTAAAATGTAAATGTAAATCGATCATGCAATAAGTGTTATTATATTTTATACAAAATGTGTAATTCCTATGATTGATCTGTATGAAGAATGATAGTAACGTCAGGTTTTGTGCAAAATTTAGCAAACGAGTAAAAGAAAAATAATCTGTTTTTTTTTATTAATTGAGATCTGTTGCTGTCTAAGAAATAAGTAATCTTATTATCAATATCGATAGAAATAATTCAGGGCAATAAAGGAAGAGGAAAAGACTAACAGAAAAACTTAAAGAAAATCTTTTAGCTTGCAGCTGAAAAATAGATTTACATTATATTTTCGTTTAAAGGTTATATGGGTATTGTAAAATCAGCAAACAAAAAAGGCAATCATAATATTTCAACGTATTTATTTACAAATAAAAATTGATTTCAAGGGTTACATTCAGTTCCTATTTATATTCATATTAAATTTCTATACAAGAACTTGATTTGAAAATAAACTATTATAAATAATGTGATGTTATAAAAATATGAAATTTTAATATTTGTATGCATCAAAGGCACAAACGTAAACCCTCAACAAAACCATGGGCAGGCCGAGCTTGAGTAATTTTAGATAAGGGATCGATCGTTTTGTTTCCTTTACCAAGAACCGGACTGCCAGCCGCCGCCGCCGCCGCCGCCGCCGCCGCCGCCGTTCGAGCGCGCCGCGAAAGCGGAGTCGCCGCCCCAACCCCCGCCAGAGCGGAAACTGGATCCAGAGCCTCCCCAGGAGCCGGAGCCGGACCTGCCTAAGCCGGAACCGCCCCAGCCTCCGCCGCCGCCCCCAGAACGGAAACTTCCGCCGCCGTAGCCGCCCGCAGAACGAGCCAGATCCACGCCACCGCCTCCGTTGCCGCCTTGCCAGCCGCCACCTCCTAGTATTAAGGCGGGTGGTTACACGATAAATGATATTCGTGATAAAATATGATAAAATGATAAAATATCATTGCATTCGATTAAATGCAATGATATTTTAAATGAAACAGATAATAAATTTGCATGAGATTGATGTATTTGCCTTCATAGCCAAATACTTCAATCTCATGCAAATGCACATTCATATGTAGTTACCAGATGAGGGATTAAACCTATGAAAATGGATCAACAATCTGCTGAAGGAAAAAATAAATTACATGTCGACATTCTTTTTAAACCAGTATGTTTTTCTGTAGTAGAAGTATCTATTGTAATAATTCAACATTCATATTATATTCTATTTTCTATCTCAATTTTTTTATTTATATTTTAGACTGTAAAAGATAGTTAATTGTACAACAGAAATTTGTGCATATATTAAAATTTAAGAAACGTCGAGTTTGAAAATTCAAAAATATTTGCCAAAACCTGGTTGTAAGTCATATAAGGAGTGCAATAAAATGTAAAACTATTAAAAAAATTAGGATTTATGTACTTATATACGTCCGTTAGCAGTTTTACTTCTTTCATGTAACAAAACAATAAAGTTTAAATTAAATTCAAAAATTGAATAAATTAATATTTATTTTCCTATACAAAATGTAATATTAATACTGCGTTTTTATTTGTAGTTATAACAATTATTAGGTAAAGAATTTGAATCTGTTAACATTATTTCTAAACTATATCCATTGCCTTATCATCTTCCGGTAGTGACTGAATTGGCCCATCAGTCATTAGTCGTCTGAAGTTGCCCACTAGACGGCTTGTGACTATGTTCACACTTTAGTTTTCTTGTCACCCCGATAAAAATTCACTCACCATTTTTTTATAACGCTCTAAAAGGAGTATAATTTCGAAAACTTTTCCTGTTTATTAGTTTGAACTTGTTAATATTCAAAACGATTTTCCTATTGTGATTAGATTAATTAAAAAACAAAATTATGTATATAAGTTTTAGAAAGTTTAAGTCCTGTTCAACTTCCATCAGAGCCCGAAATTCGATGTTTTAATTTTAATTTTTTCCTTACCTAATACAGATCTACTAGAAATATATAATGTAGCGTGATAAAATGGTGTGCTATTTCATTTTTTTTCGGGATTTTAAAGTTAATCAAAATTTGTAAATGTCGGTAAATACCTGGTGAAGGCTTCTCTAGGGCTGTGGCGCCGGCCATCACCACCAAAGCTAAAATAAGTGCGACCTGTAAAATTTATAAAAGTCAGCTTATACCTACAACGAGTCTAAAATTATTGAGTAGTTTACTACGTAGTCAGCTTTTTGTTTTTAGCGTGCATGGGGTTGGAAACGGCTAAAAACCCCCGAAATTTAAACTAAACAGACTATTGCGTTTAGGCGATTAGTCGCTATTTTAGAACCGGCCTAAAGTGTCCTTCATATCTTCAGATAAGATAAGGAGTTCAAAGCCATGTAAATAATAGAATTCCTGACTTATATCGTTTTATGGTGTGTCAGTTGCTCATTTATATAATTTGTTTGTATATATTGCGGATTTTGCAGTGGAGTCGGGACGACGTGACAGAAAACTGCAGGAGGCTTTTGCGTATAGGCGCACATTGTACGCTTGTTCTATAGACACATATTTTCTTGCCTATCGTGATTTAGGCTTGCAGTAGAACCGAGTTAGGTTAGCTCAAAATAGACCTATAGTTTATTAAACGTGATACATATACTAGTGGTTTTGCCACTGAATGGAAGCACTCAATATGCGAACAGTGGGAGGTTTGAATGAAATGACTTGCAGTTTGCTGTTTTGTTATAGTCAAAATATACAGTAGATTTTTGCGTACGTTACTCTGGAGTTAAAAACATAGCGTAAAGCCTACAGGGTTAGTATTTTGAAAATTCGGGATAGAGCAATGTCATCGGCGAGAGAACGAAATTGAAGATCCTCAAGACGATCACAATGTAGGTATATAAATATGCATTTGCAGTGAACAGGGACGACGAGTCAGAAGAGTGTGTTTTTGTTGCGAAATTTGATATAACTTACCGTATTGTATCTAGATATTACGTAGACAAGATTATCTGAGCTCTAGAACATAGAGCTTATAACCGATCAAACAATTCTTTTATAGATGGATTTTTATGCATATAACGGTATACTAGGGCTGCATGACTTCTGTCAAAGAACCTTTTTTTTATTTTGAAAAGACAGTTTCTAAAGATATTCTTCTTTATGTCTTGCTACATAACGTACAAGTACAGTATAAATTAGAATCTTTTATTTTCAACACCTGTACGTAACAATTATGACTTCGACAGTGATTTGAAGTTACCCAGTTTATCGCTAAATACGTTCTCTGATTTAAACTTATTTCATAAATATCATGTTCGTACGTTATAATCTACTTTAATATAATTATGGTAAAAATATTTCCCCTATCCCAACATTTTCCTTTTTACAATATTCCTAGGGCAAACAAATAACACAGAGCGAAGCTCGGTCGCCTAGAGCAGCAACTGTTAAAATATTAAAGGTATCACAATGACCATTATCAGCGTTAATATCACCTTTTGCTCGCGGCTTCGCCGATTGCGGGATCCGTAAGGCACCTCGTAGCTTCTATATACCCGCGTCGTACCGCCGCAAAGCTCGTGTTGTTGTTGTCTTTGTTTTGATTCAGCATTCCCTTTTCGTACGGACCCATAAGTTTCGAGCCCGACAATGGCCCGCCGCGCCGCCGTCACGCGCATCGCATTAAGCTCCGTTGCCGAAGACAAATTGCGCTGGGGACGCCGGCGCCGACGCGGAACTCCTTCTACGTTACTTTAGAATCCGCGGACCTTGAAACGCCCGAGCTGCATTGTCCCATCGGCGAATATTATATCGATGTACATGAGCGCCAGGCCGCGCGGCACTCGTCCGCCTCTATTGGGCATCCGCACGCGTTCGTCGCGGACTTTTAGACGTTAAACATGGTGCGGTGTTTTCGGCACATTTTCGGTATACATAAAATGTGTATAGTCGCTGAAACATTGCAAGAAAGATAATAAATACCGCCTTCGAAAATGTATTTACTATCTTTTTTAAACAGACCTTATTAACAACTAATTAGTGGTTTTTGAAGTCTGTTTAAAAAATTGAAAAGTTTCAGCTAAAAATAAATCAGATACAGTTAGAAGATGTCCTTTTTGAATATTTAATGTCCTCATATACATGTTTATAGATTATATGTTCTTTTGGTCTGCTTTGGCTGATACCGATTCCAAACACAAGTTCCAAAATTTTTTTAAGTTGTTTTAAAAATCAATTTTGATAGGTTTTTTAGGGGTTTTGTTTATTTTTTAATCAATTTAAATTTAAATTTTTAGCTATCAAGTAATTTTAACTTTATATACTCATTTAGTTACTTTGCAAGTGGGTTAAGCCATAGTTAATAAAATTGTCTTTATTTTGGTACTATGAGCAAGTGGAAAAGCAGTTCTGATTCCAATTTATTGTTCGCCGGTAATCATTCCAGGATCTTTACATAGTCGGAGGGAAATACCAAATTACTCTTATGAAAATTATATAAATTATTCTATTCTATAGAATATGGAATTACGAAATCAGTCCACAATTGACGAAATTGTTGAACATACATGAAAACATCAGACAATAAATGTAGAACCTCCTCTTTTTTGAAGTCGGTTAAAATTATTTATACCCAGTGCACATCTTATTGTAAAATGCAATAAGTCCAAACACGGTTAGATACATTATACTTCATTGTGGATTTTAGGTGCGCACCCTCTAGCTTCATCTGATTAATGCCATGGTACCATTTTCGTCAGAATCATTTATTTAAATTAGCTCTTTCATCATTACCCATCTTAATCAGAGATGTCTTATAGCCACCCGTGAAGTAC
>BGZK01002393.1:0-59319 GCA_005406025.1 Eumeta japonica | reverse complement strand
ATTTACGTTTCCAATCGAATTTCATTCGTTGGATGAAGATCTATAGTGGAAGTACAGTTTTGAGTTTCAGCGCGGGATTGTATGCTGCTTGTTACTTCGTGTCGAGGGCAGCGTCTAATAATGAATATCCGTTAAGCAACACCGTATACAATAAAATACTTCCATATGTATATAATGAATTGAATTGAAAATTAAAAAAATAGTACCTGCTTATGACGCGCAGTGCATGCCTAAAATGCATTATGTCGTCACCATAGCGAGGTCTTCTTCAATGACGACAGAGTGGTCACCGGATCGAAGTTATCTCTATGCAAATGCGAGTTTAACGTTTTATTATCCGAGTACATCGAAGGAATGTTAAAACTGTAACGGCCAAAGTTGTCATGTGCCGTAGTGTTCGGTGGCTCGACTCGTTTGCGTTGTATGACCGAACTTCATAAAAAACTTTTACTATCTCAGGCAACTTAGTAAATTTACGACGCACAATACCTCGCCGTTAAATGCAGTTACGCCTGCGGATTTTTCCTGGCTACCGTAAATATAACATTGACGGCTGGTTAAAGTGTATTATTCCAGGTTAAATTGAGAAATTCCCTGTAAATCTGCGCATGCGCCTTTTCGGAGTTTACTCTTTAGCATAGTCCATAAACCATAAACCATAATAAAAAAATTAGATGGAAAGGGAAAATGAATGTCGACAAAAATAGACTAGAGTCTTGAAAGAATTTTGAGATATGTAGCACTCATAGTCGATGACGCTGCCAATTTCTAGGCTCTCGACAGGAAGCAATAAAAGCACCCTATTCTTCAAAATTGTTTACATACTCATACGTTTTGACAAAGGTAAGCAAGTATAAAATTATCTAGCATAACGAAAAACAGAATTTGTCCTTTGTTTTGCTAGATAACGTTGTCCCAGAACATACTTAATACTAGGTTCCCAGCCGCGGCTTCGACCGCTTGGACATAGAATGGGTTCCTCCATCTTTGATATTGAAGGATTTTTCTATCAATTTCAATTTCGTTCCCGTTTTCAATTCTAGTATCGATAGTGTTCCAGAATGCGATTCTAGTCATACTTTTGATTCCAATTCCATACTCAGTTTTGACCTCGGTCCCGTACTTAATTTCTCCCCATTTTTCGATGATTCGAGCGCGTTGTGATTAGAGGTCCAATGTAGGTTTTTGTTTTTTTTTCTTTCGAGCACTGTTATTCGTTCGTGTTTTGATATTCACAGGACTTCAATGCAAGTAATTATTATGTAACTCATAACTTCTCAGAATAGATTTTTTAATGACGATAATTTTTATCATTTCATTTAAATGAAATAAAACCTATATTCTGCTCCAAGCCGAGTTATATCTACCCGTGAAAATCACATTAAAAGCTGTTAAGTAATATCAGAGATGTACGCGAACAGACAGGCAGATAGATCGACGTAAAACAAATTTAGAAATCATTGCTTTCTCTTATACAACTTTTCTCTTATAGTTCCTTTTCAATTTTTCACGCATACCGTCATTGTACAGGCACACCGGGTTCTACTAGTTTATGATATATATACTGTGTGTGTGTGCGTGTGTGTGTGTTCTCAAATATAGATCAGTGGAGTAAACTTCCATCGCGCGTCGGAGTTTAGAAGCGCCATATATTTTAATTTTTAATTATTGTCCCATGTATGAAGTAGCAACAGATAGTACAATTAATGCTTATCCACGTTTCGTAGTCACTTGGATCCATTTTTCTTATATGCTGCCGTTAGATTGGTATGAAATAATTAAAAGGAGACAAAAACTAAAATACACTAGTGCGTGCGAAGTACCAATTTTTGCAAGACACATGGCGATGCGCTATTAACTAAGTAAGACTCGACTTGGCCTATATATTCGCATATATATCTATGTGCATGGATACATAAGGATTCATATATTCTATGTGAATTATTGAGTGAATTTTATTTACAGATTGGTCGCCATATACAACAAATAATCTTCATTAATACTAATAATAAGCCTGGCCCACATTTTATCACCCTTCGGTTGTCAAGATTAATAATAACATGGCGCTCTGTGTACAACCCGTCTCGCCTTGCGTTGTCTATCTTCTCGTGTCAACGGGCGAGTACAAAGGTAATTCCTTGGCGCAAACAAAAGGCCACCGCCCGCCGGAACACGCGGTTTCCCGCACGAGCGCGCCCTAGTTCCGTGCCCGGAAGGATAATGTCCTTAGGTCACGTCCGACGAATACAGAAATATCAATTCTGCCGTTTCCGATTCTAAGATAAATAGATACCGCTCAAGTTGTTTTTTCAATTATGTTTTTTTATGTCGCTAAGTAACATTATTCAATTTTGTAATATTTATTGTATCAAGTCGTTATTTAACCTTTTGCTCCTCTTATTCTCCTCATATCCTCCCTTAGACTCTTTATTTCGGACCGAGGGTAGCTCCTAAAGCGCTCCGTGCTTGCCCGGTGCTGGTCAGCAGCCGTCAGCGATCGTCGCAATCAACGCGATAGCAACGCCTGGGATGTGTTTAACGTGACCTCCGAGTGGTTTAATAGAGCGAATGGATAAACAGTAAAAAAATGCTATGTTTTTCTATATTTTAATTCATAACTTAGGGTCTGCTTTCTAAAAGAATAAGTAGGTACCAAAGATTTTCACATGGTACGCCATTTTTATATACAACTATTGCTTTGCTGCCGTCCATCAATCGTTTTATGGAAGCTTATCGGTTTCTAGTACTTCAAATTTGGCTCCTTTTTAATACGATATCAATTTGATGCGCATACCATTATATAAGACGCTCCTTGCCGATCGTTCTATAAGACAGATCGCTCTATAGAGCTCTTATATTAGTCTTCCTTCGTTTAACCTTTCCTCATTCCCAAACCGTTTCAGAATATATTTTTTTACTCTGATCACAGTAAAGGTCTCTCACATCACTGTTTTTACATTTATCTTCCAAAAATGTACTATTCATTCTACGCGAGAATCGTGTCTCCATTGTATGATTTCATGTTCCACCTGTCACAGTTATTTTTAAAATTTGTAGTAGTAAAAAAAATGTTTTATAATATTTCAAGTAACTTTGTTGCTGGATAAGATTATATAGTTTTGGTAATTTAAATAAAATTATGTTTTATTAAATATCTATATTTCAACGATACACTGTCAATTTATTGCCAGTTCTCAGTTTCAAAAGCATAGTTCAAACTAAGTTTTCGTTAAAAGTCAAAGTTTTATTTTTCATTTGACTAAACTACTTAATCAAAATCATATTGAAAGGGAAAGAATTCCTAAAGTTACTCTAGGAATAATTGGCTTGTTTTTTATCTCGGCTCGTATTTATTCGACATATTTCAGAAATATTGGACCAAAGTATAATAAAAGCTAAAAAAAAACTTCTCGTCTACCTGAAACTTTCGACCGAGTTATGGCGAAGTTAATCCCCATTCCGATAAATGACCATATTAAGAGTGGCTTTGTTCATGAATGTAAATAAAGTGATATTTTATTATTAATTCACGCACCCTCGCCGTTCATTATCATAAAAAATTCAAATGTTTATTTCTGGCGTGAATAATACTAACGCAATAACTCTTAGATTACCGGGGGGGAGACAGAGCGACAAAATGACCGTGATTATTCAGCGCTCGACTAATATTTTTCCTTCTGCGAAATACATTTTATTCTAGCGGAAGCGCCGCCGGCCCCCGGCGCGGTCCGGGCGGCGCGCGACTGACGTCGTTAATTAGGAGCTTATGAATACTCCGGAGGAGCGAATGAGAAAATATACTTTTAAAATAGTGAGACTTGGCCGACGAGCACGACGACGTTTGAAACGTAACGCAGTTAATGGTTTGCACGAGCAAAGGCATAATGCGTATAAAAACCGCCGCGAACATGGAAATATGAATCATTTAAACGCTATATTTGTTTTTTTTTTTGTAAAAAAAAAACAGGCCTTCGGACCGCGCTCAGTGTACAGTTTTTGAACCGTTACTACATAAAAATTCAATACAAATAAAAAAAACTACGTTTTACAGTTTTTTTTTTCATGTTCCTCGCACAGAGCATACGAGCAGATAAGCACTTTAGTCGTCTATAACAAGAGAAACGAATAGTTATTGCGACTACCATGCTGAATTAACCGTGACTTAAAACACTTACTACCGCCCCAAAATGTAAAAATACGATGGAAAAAATGCACCAGCAAAAGAGTATATTTTCATGGCAATTACGTCCTTTTGTTGCGAAGAGTTGTTTTTCAGCTATAATTCAAAAACGGTATATCCAACCATGTTGAAAATACATTTCATTAAAAGTATTTATTAAACGATACCTTATCAACGCGTGCACATCCACGCGTTAATATTTCCTGCAAAAAAATTTTCAGCTTCTAATACATTTATGGAGTAAAAAGATATTTATTTTTGTTCTTCAACTACCAAAGTAAAGGTTTAAACACCAAATTTCATCAATGACCATCTTGTAGTTTTCATATAAAATGCCTGTCACATACAGACGGACGGACGGACATGAAGAAAGTTTAATGGTTATATTTTTACCATTTTGGATAAGGAACCAAAAAAAAAATTGTAAAATGCAAGAAGTAACTAAAACTTGCGATGTGTGACACAAACTTAATTCGTCTGAAATTAATTTTTAACAACATATAGTTTTGTTTACCTTAACTATAAAAAAAAGAACATAGACCATAAAAGTTACAGTTCTTTTCTTTCGCTATTATATAACTGTCAGCGTCTTTCTTTCTTTCGCTCAGATGTTAGTGGGCAGAAAAAGGACACTAAGGATACCGTAAACTCACTTATTCTGAATCCAATTTGCTTAAATAAACTAGAAGTTATTTATGATTTTACGATTTATCACTTTTTATTTATGGGTAATAAGAAAAATAGAGAAGAATAGAATTACTTAGAATGTAAATTATAGATTTCAAAAACCCGTTTATATAAAAAAATTCTATTCTGTGTCAATATCTAGGATTGAATGAAAATTTCCCTTCTTTTTCTAAAGAAGCGCATAAGAAGAGGCGTACACGGAAAATAAAGCCACGAATAATTATGAAAGTGTATTGTATGAGGATTGTTGAAATTTCATCTTATACTAAATATGAGGGAATCCAAAATGCACAATGACATGCTTGAAAATTACTAAGAAGGCTCCAAATGTAAATAATGTATGGTACGTATTATCTTTTTAATCAAAGCGGTCCCATAAACCTCTATTTTCCCCAATCTTACTAAACACAGCCCCGTCTTCATATCGTAGCCCAGACGTTCTAATATTCAGTTCTCGTTCACTAAGCAAACGATACGACAATCATAGGAAAGTGGCTCTCCAGAAAAGGAACTAAACGACCGGAAGAACAGGTCACTGACCAAGAAAGTAGGTAGTTGGGTCACCGCGCCCACCTGTAAATTCCTCCTCCACTCTACGTTCCATTTGCAATAATACTACTCTAGCGAATCACCAGACAAGACTTATGTAATTATTTGGGATAACACATTTTTAAGAATAACATGTGAGGTCATTTCGTAGATTGAAACGCAATCCGGCGTTCGTAGCGCAAACACGATAATTCAGAGTAAGTGCTGTTACAAAACACCACGGTCTGTATGATTTAACGCGTGCCATGCATACGCCATAGATATATGTCGGAACTCGTAGCAAAACTATCCTAATTTCTGAACTATTAATTTAAATTAAGGAGATTTACAATGCCCGCGACGGTCGGAATTATCGTTATTTCCTCCTTGAATAAAGCCTTCATGTTCGATAAAGTACATAAACTTATACAAGTAAACAATATACTTAATTTCGCTTTGGTAAATTTGTGATTTGATTTGACCTTTTATTCAGTACCTCGCCTTTGTTTGCTTTATGAAATACCAATAAATGTAAATTATATGTAAAAGTTAAATTTTATTCGTGTGTTTAATTTATTCATGCAAAAGGTATATAATCCATTAACCTAATATTTTATGTAGAAAATAGTGGTATTTTGCCTAAATTTTACTTTATAACATATATAAAGATAAAATATTTTGGACATATCTATCCGTTTTATCGTCATGTGAAAGTTATTGACTAAATAAAAACAAAATTTTGCTATCGTACACATATGAACCAACCAACCTCACACAATGTCTCTGGCCAAATTAAATGTGTATAACAATTTCAATAAAAAGTAAAATGCTTCCTTCTAATAGATTTTCTTTGATGTAAAAACAACTGAGTAATCCATATCAAATATTAAGCAGAAGATAGTATTGGTACCGGCGGAACTAGATTCAGAATCAATAGCGAAATCGGGATTTTAATCTGGAACGGGGCAGCGATCGGAATTGAGAGCAGAATCAAAATTGAACCCTAAAGAAGCACAATTGTAATTTGATACCGTGTTCAAAATCGAAATTAATATAGGATCGAATAAATAATGAACAAATATATGCATATGCATAATAAGAAATCAAATATCTGTGATTTTTTAATACGGTGGTATTACATTGATTAGATATCAATCCAATACCACTGTATTAAAGATTTAATAAACTTTTACACAATTTTTGTCCAGTTAGAAAACAGTATACCCCAAGGGCGCACATACTATAGCAAGGTCGAATGTAAGTTCTGCATGCGGTTTTTGAACTGATTACTAAAGCTTCTCTTATTTTCATATTAGTAAAGTGAAACGCGGTAAGATATTCTGAGGGATTTCGATGATAAACAAATAATTAGAATAGTGTACTTTAATCTCAACAACAATAAAATTAGGAATGACCAGCAGAGCTATACAGTGCGCGCTATTTATTCTCGAGGGGAGTAGCGCATATTTTCTTAATGAAAATCATTTTAAAATTGTTCTTCAACAATGATTACTACAGAATTTTCAGATTATATAGAAACAAAGATTGTATCTAATAATGATAATATTATATTTAATGTCATGTGACACAACTGTATTATATATAGGACCATTTACAAATCATCGGGATATTTCTCTTCGATAAGCTTCTTCAGAACGACGTCGCAGTTTTCGGTGGGCTCTTTCAAAAATACTGGAACAGGCCGGACTTTTACCTAGGTTCAAAGTTATCAGCGCGAAAACGTCCTACTTTCATGAATGGGGCGTCGTGAGTGGCCCATCTCGCGGCTGGATGCCGCGCGGTACCCGGTGTCCCATTTAATGGAGGGAGCGTTTTCTATCACGTAATGACTGGCTACATCCGCAACTTTGCAAATTCCGATGATCCCCTTGGCCGGTGCGTGGTTAAGAGCTGATTTAATACAATGTTCCAAAGAGCGATCATTAAGTCTGCTACGTTTTTTAACCGACAAAGCATTTCATGCTGTTTCTTATTTTCTAGTGTGTCGATTGTTTTATTGTCCTTATTTTTTGTTCCTATTCCTCATACGTTCTACATTTCAGCTCGCTTTAGGTAACTTTTAACTATGTATTGCGTTCTATTAATTTTGGTACACGACATATCAATACTGATTAGCACTGTTGCATAACACTGAAGTTTTCTAAGTTTAATGAAAAATGCAATATAGTACTGCTAACAACTACCTCTGTTTGCGTTCACATCATCCACACGAGAAAGTTTTCGCCCTCTGGCTGCTGGAGCAAATGTTTTATTTTTTAAAATAAAAGAATGTCATATTGCGACTTTTGACTTCGCACTATTTTATTGACTAGATGAACATCGTAACGCATGATATTAAACAATCTAAGAATATTTAACAATGTCAAACGGCTGCAGACACATGTAAACGTAAAATATGTCCACCATCTGTCAATTAGCTTGCTAGTCTCGTCGGTAAGATCTTTGTACTGACCGGTACTTGAATGACGGGGCCTAGCATTTTTGCACAACCCGACGGCTAGTTCTGGGCACTTGTGAACGTTAAAATATCCAATATCTGTTAGTTAACTTGTCGTTCAAATAAAATCAGTTGCAACTGATTCAAACGATTAAATTTAAATTTATTGCACCGAAAGAGTTACTTTTAGCCAATCGAAACAACTTACAAAAAGTTTGACATAAATTCCAAAACATAAGGACATTACGAAACAAACGATCATCTTGCTATATTTAACCTCCTTGCGATTAAAATATAAACGTATTCACACCAAACACCGCCGAAACCGTAAAGATGTGAGTTTCAAAGCGACCCTTTTTATCGTAAAGGAAGCCGTGAAATACAAGGGGTGTTACTTGTTACTTTGAAGCCGATAACAAAATGTGTAACGTTGGAACAATCGAAGGCCGTAAGATATACCTGTACTTCCGACCAGCGGGTATTCTAGAATAAAATCGTATATGCCTATTCACATTACGAATTTTCAAAAGAAATTATAATTTTTATCGTCTAAGCTATTTCCATCTTTTATATAATAATTTATTTTTTAAATGTTGAATATCGATTCGCATCAAGTTATTATTATTTACTTACAACTTTCAGAACATATTTTTTCAAAGCATAATGTGAATAAGTATTATTTATTTTAAAGAGTAGTGAGAAACCAGTATCGACATTTACAAAACTGATACTAAAAAAATAATATTAATTCTAATTTTGCGCCTATGTTGCGTAATTATGGAAAATGTTTTCTTGTGAAAACTCTCAATTATTTATATTCGATAATTATACCAAAAAATCATCATTTCTTGACAATAAATCCAATGATAATAATCAAAAGGACTTTATTAAAGTATTTTATTATTTAAATAAAATATTTTTTTGCTGGATGGAGGGGATAAGTTACTTAATAAGATATAAAATAACAGTTAAATAATTTTCTAATGGAAATTAACGCACAATAAAACGGCAAGTTAAAAAATACTTTCTTAATACATAAATTATCTGACTGAATAATAAAACAACTGATTCACCGTCTGAATTGAGACAAACCAGCATTTGACAATGTTTAATCCATAAAATTTAATATAGGAATTTTTCGTATGCATAGTCACATCATACCAGTTGTCTACAAAAAATATATGTTTAAAGAAAATCATGTTAATTCGCTATTCAGAACAACCCGGTTCGCTTACGCAACCTATAGTAGTCCTATCGCACCATCGCATCTCCTAAAACACGATCGGCTTCTCCTCGAAGATATCTTGAAAGCGTCATTTCTCGCATCGAAAATCATTGGGGTATGAGCTATCAAATTTTCCCCTCCTTACGTTGAAGTGCTGCTCTAGGTTGGCAATTTCCTTAAGCTGCGTTTCATGACCCATATATTCGGCATCACATTGTTCCCCTAACGTGGATCAGTCGTTCACTCTTTTGCACTCCCGTCGTTGGGAATAATCTGTTATCTATAGGTAGACATGTATTTTTTTTTATAAATTAGGGTACATAAAGCTTTTCCCAGGGTCATTCACGAAAAAGCTTTTGATAAAATTTATAGGATTTCAAGTGAAAGTGTACACTTTAGCACTTAGTTTCTGGTGAGCTTTCCCTGAATAAGCTTTATTTTAAAAGACAAATAAAGAAAACTCAACATTAATTACATTAGTAAATATGTGCCCCAAATTCATTTACGTAAAGGGGATTTTCTCATAAGTTTTATTATGCAGTAGAAAAGTTTACCAGAAACCATAAAATTATTGTACCGAAAACTTTATTTTATCACTGTACAACAAAAATGCAATCGAGGTACGGCTATTTCAATATTTTAGTTTAATGTATTTTAATAACATCAGTTTTTTTTGTCGTATGAACCTCATGTCATTTGTCAATTCAAATTCAAATCAAATTTTTTCTTTGTGTATTTTATATATAAATTGTGATATCTAGAATCAAGTTGAACTTCTCACACTTTGTTTTAAGCGTTTCTTGAGGTCCCAACGTATAAGTCAGCCAAACGATGCGCTTTTACAAATATTCAAAATCTATGAATGTCTATGAATGCCCCAGAGCAAGGTATCATATCATTGTATCGGGTTATCAAAACAAGCAAATTGAACGAATCTTACGGTTTCGAAATTTGAAAAATTTTGCATCTTTTAATTACATTGACCGCAGAGTTAAGTTGTTTCATCAACTTACAGATATGGCAACACCAATAATAATAATAATATAAACTCATACTTATTTCTCAGAAAGGTAAGCATAGACTATAGATTTACACACGGTATTTTTGCATATCTCTCTTGACTCACTGATGTCCATCAATCTTTTCATGCCAGCTAGTCGGTTTTGGGTGCTTTAATTTGGTCCTTTTTTCTTATGCAACCAATATGTTCTGCATAGGATTTTCTAGGGCGACCCTTGCCGACCTTTACATCACACACATTCACTCTATAAGTTTTTGTCAGTCTACTTTCATTCACCCTTTCCAGGTAACTCCAATAAAACCTATTATTTAGATTTCACCTGTTACTGCGATCCCGAAATCGATTCTCGTTCACATAGATTCAGAACTTCACATTGCAATCCCAGTTCTCTCCTCCTCTCGTTTTTGTCTCCACTTCCACTCTCGTTTTCGATGTCACCATTAGTCCCGATCGCAATCCCGCTCACGGTTTCGATCTCGTTTCATTCATTTCCATCTAGATTTTGGTTCCGGTTCCAGTTCTGCCATAATTCTGATCCTGGTTATGTTTTTGATTGTCTTTCCAGACATCTTCCCCCACAAAAACCACCATTTCAATCAGAAAATTAGAAGAATTAGTAAGAATGTTTTTATCATATTTCATACAAATATAATGGTTGAATTCTAACTCGGATTTTTTTTCATTTCTATGGGATTATATAGTAACGATCTTCATAAATTTTCACATTGTATAAAATGGCGAATCTCGCCTTTTTTCTTTTTCAAAAAGTCGTCCAATACGCCGACTCTTCCGCGTAAATACGCCGAGATTAATTCCCTTACAAAGTGGCCCTTTTTCCCCCGTAACGACAATATTTTACAGGCGCGCTTCATGTTTTAATATTCCAAAATATCTCGTCGAGGACGACGATTTAGCCGTGCGCGCCATCTCGCGACAAACATGTTTATGTTGAACCTAAGTACCACTTAGGCAAATGCGCTATTTCGCGACGAAAATTATATTGTTTTGTTAACATGCCGCTCTGTCGAGGGCGTCTCTGCGTGTGGTTCATTGTTTATAATATTTCCATCTATTAATTACCCATCCGTTAAGTAGCTAATCGGAGACGCAGCGTTTTCAGTGATAGTTCAATAATTTATTAATTATTAGAAAGGAATCTTCATTGGTCCTTATTAGTGCGAACATAATTCTGATTCTACTCTAATCATACTACTTAGGATTTCGGTGAAATTTATTAAGATAACTGGAACCTTGAGAATAAATGTGGATTTCTTCAAGAAATGTAGATTTTTTTTGTAAATGGCTGTAATGGCGTGACAATAAGTTATTCCACAGGCGCATATAAAAATTTAGTGTTAAGAAAACTACTTTATGTATAGACAATATACATTTTATTGGCCTCAGATTTCGTTAATATCCATCTCATTAGTTAGCTCAAAGTATATTAATTAAAGTAAAATTAGCTCAAAGTTACTAAGGAACTTTAAATATTTTAAAAGTTTTCTCAATAATATCCATATTACTATTCAATAATAATATAACAAATCGATTATGATAATGAATACAAAATGTTTGACACAAGGAAAGTAACAAAGTTGTTTATAACTTAACACGATGTTTAAGTTTCTCTTTTTTTTCCTTCCTTTCTTAGCGAACGTTGGCGTGCTCAAAACATGCGCTGCCGCTCTGATACTATAGTTTATTATTGAACAGAGTTGATTTTTAAAATTTACACATTGACATGTATTGATTTAATGACTTGCATACATCATTAATAAGAAAAGAATAAATACTATTATTTTTAATATTTACTAACTACGGTCAACTTGCAGAAAATCAAGAAGCTCATCTATCACGTCACATTCATTCATATACACAAATATATCTACACTACATATCCATATTGCGAAAATACTAAGTAACTATTGTACTAAAGTATGAATTCCACACGATTAAACTCGCAGGACCGAGATAGTTACAAATATTCATGGTGCTGTGAACTTAACCTACATTAAATAATCATAAAAACCGTCCAAGTGCATGTCGGGTCATGCGCAGTGTGGGATTCCGTAGTTGGTCGTCACAATATGTAGACTTTGAAGGAGACTTTTAACCGACTTCAAAATTAAAAAGGAAGAGGTTCCCCAATTCACTGCATTTTTTTTAAAGTTTGTTACTTCAGAACTTCTGATTGGGCCAACTTATTTTGATAATTCTTTTTTTATTTGAAAGCTAGTGCTTCCCGTGTGGTTCTATTTTAATTTGGTTGAGTTCTGACATTGGCATCCAAAAATAACAATAATTGTAACTACATTATATTATCGTAATAATTTGATTGACTTTTAAGTAGTCTATTATTTTTCATTTCATTTTACTTAAGAGAATTCAAAAAATATTTTTATCATAGTTTGTTATTCATAGGAATATGTTGAGTTAAATTTGAAGTGGATAGGTAGCTATTTACCTTGTTGTGTGGTAAACATGATCGTACCCAAATATTGATACGTAGAAAAAGTTAGTTCATTATTAAGTTGTAGAAAAATACGCAATTATTTTTTTTACTTTTTAGTACATATTAATTTGTTTTGGAATGGTTTTTGTTTTGAAGTCGGTTTTTTTTCGTTAATTTTTTTATTTATTTTTTGATTTTTAGTCAATCTGAAGTGCACTAACTGATTTGTTTGAATATGGATGGATCTACTAAACATGCTGCTTATAGATCGCACCTTTACAGTAAGCCGTTAAGGAATTCCATTGATTATCACAACAACTACTTGACCGTAACAACGTTATGGTACGTGATTCAAATATCCGGACAGCCTATAAAAGATTCGGCCGAATATTGTTAATTTGCTCCTAAGAATTGAAGAGTTCCGTTACTTTGTCACCTAACCAAACTCTCATCAAACTACCCTTGAACTACACCCTTTCCAATAAAAAAGCTTCATCGAAATCGGTTGGCGTGATATTGAGTTATTCGGCCATTTTTCACGCACATACTCAATGCAAATTTAAGATTTACATGATTTTCTCATGAATGTCATTGTCATAACTAAATCAAATTAAAATAGGATCACACGGGAAGCACCAGTTTACAAATAAAAAAATAATTATCAAAATCGGGCCACCCAATCGAAACTTCTGAGGTGCCAAACATAAAAAAAATGCAGTCGAATTGAGAACCCCCTCCTTTTTAATTTTGAAGTCGGTTAAAAATCAAAAAATAAACAAAAATTGTAACCAAAAAAAACTATTCCAAAACAAATTAATAGGCACTAAAAAGTAAAAAAAATAATTGCGTAATTTTATACAACATAATAATCAACTTACTTTTTCTACTCATCAATATGTAGGTACGATCTATGTGTTTACCACGCAAGAAGGTAGGTAGGTACCTACCCATTTTAAATTTAACTCAACACATACCTATGAATAACAAACAATGACCAAAATATTTTTTAGAGATCTCCTAAGTAAAGTGAAATAAAAAATATTAGACTACTTAAAAGTCAATCAAAATTATAACGATAATATAATGTACTTACAATAATTGTTATTTTTCCAGTCGGTGTCTATTGCTATATTGTAGTGTTTCCGAGGCTGAAATTTTTTGTTTATTTATTTGATACTAAGAACCCATTGTATTAATGGTTTAACAACTAATAACGTCTAAAAATAAGCCCACATAGGACGGGTGTTAATGAATGATTTTACAATTCCATAATTTAACATTGTTCATAAACATATATTCACTGCCTATTTTACACAACCAACAGTGTCATCAAATGACTTTAGGTCTCTAGAGACATACTATTACAAATTCTCCAACATTATCGAAAAACGATTAGTCCTTTTATCTTGTATACAAAGTTCATGTTAAGTGTATTTTATAAGTAGTAAATGACTCTAATGTAACTCATTACTATTTGAATGTATTGATCTAAATATGTAATTATTTATTAAATTTAAATGCGTTAAAACATAATTAAAACTCTTACTATAATCTCAAAACATATAAATACGATTTGAAAATCACAATCAAGAGCATATTTTTATGGCACTTGAGTCTTTTTGTTGAAAAGCGCAGGTTTTCGGCAATAACTCAAAGAGAGTATATCCACTCATATTGAAAATAATGTTTATTGAAAGTAATTATTAAGTACTACTTTTACATTTGTTGTCAATGTGTGTTTGGGCATACTGTTTAAAAGACAAGGGAGGGCGAGAGACACAATTTATGTTAACTTTCGGTGCCACATACCGATGTTTGCTGAACAAAAAAAAATTTCACCTTTAGTTACAGGTGTGGAGTGCCCCCCTAAAAATATTTATTTTGTTATTTAACTACCAAACTAAATAAAGGTTTATATACGCCATCTACATTCCGGATTTCATCAATATAAATAAAGGTTTTGAATAAAATGCCTATGACATACGGACGAACGGACATGACGAAACTATAGGGGTTCTCTTTTTTCCATGTTAATTACGAAATTTTTATAAAGATGATCCGAGCTCTTCATTGGTCACATGGTAACATTTAATTCATTTTGTACGAATCATTGGTCAGTCGGGGACGTTAAAAACAACGTTGCTCAAGTCGCGAGTTATTTTTAGCTCTGAGGATAAGCACCCATCGATTGTAAAATATTACATATAGAACACCTAATTTAGTAATTACGTTAACGAAAGTGAACTGATATCTTTAAATTATGATTATTTTAATGTGATTAGGATTATTATTTTGAAAATATCTAAGCTGCTAATTTCTTGCGCGAAACACGATTTCATGAGTAAAAAGGATAGAATCGAATTTACGAAAGTTAGTATTAGGGAACAACGTCTACTTAATAGCTTTATTTCATACGTAATTTCATGAACTACGAAATAAAGCTATTTTTGATTTGATTTGGGTAACAAATGAGCATGCGGACCATCAGAGAGTAGATGACACGGATACAGAATGTACGACGGTATAATGTCAGCCAACAAGAAGGTGAGCAGATCGATGACGGACTCAGCTGTGGGAATAATGTTAAAGAATTCTCCAGACGACTCCTCATGGTACATGCGATAAAGCATGCCAAGGACACTACATCTCTACGTAATGACAATGGGTCGTACCCGCCGAATATTGAAAGTTCGCCGTCAATTTAAGACTCTCGACGCTGGATACGGTCTAGGGGCAGGAGTTGAAATTGAGTGTCTCCAGCCCCAAGGTGACAATAGTACACTAGATTTGGTCGGAGCTGGTTCTTATAAAGTAAAAGACGATGATCCTATTTGAAGTTGTGATACTCTCTTGAGCATCTCAAACTTTTTAGAATTTCGTTTTACTTTGTTGTCATTGCATTGATGGTAACGTAAGTTGATCTACATTGAGCCAATATAAATAAGGCGCAGTAGGTAAGTCCTTCAATCTGAAATAAAAAGATTATGTACCTTAAATTACGCTGGATTCTAAACGTAAATTCAAGAAGGAGAAAAGACGTCAAAGAGAATAATTGGTGTTTTCTCGTCTTTCTGACTCGTCTTGTGCTTCATAATATTTGGATATAGGATTAATCCACTAATATAGACATAATTAAGTACTATAATCAAGATAAATCATTACAAATCAAGACACAAAAAAACGTTTTGAATATTGTAATTGCCAGTAGAACAAAAGTAATTCAATACATTTAAAAGCAATTTAATTTTGTAAATACATAAGCTTTTTTTTTAAATAAGCTCATTTGATTCATTATACTTTATTTCCTTTATTGTATGTATCTAAATGCACTTCAATTTAAAAATGACAGTTTTCAGATTTTAAACATTTTTTAATACAAAACTTACTTTTATTAATGTCCATACTACCAAGGATCTATGAAATGAAGCCTAATAAGAACATGTAGATTAAATGAGTAACAATTTGAATAACAACAGTTGTTTGTTGTTGAATAACAACAAACAACTAAAAACAACAACAAAAGTGAAGAATATTATGATCAGAATTAAGCAGTAAAAGTGGGGGTAGGAAAGATATATAATAAGAGCAAAATAATAGAAATGGCGTTAAGTGATAGATCAGCATCCTAGAAACAAGAAACAGAGCAGTACAAAATAACTATGGAAATGGTGGGGAGAATTACAACCCGCAGCAAGGTTTTAGCAGGAAAATTTGGCTTATGATGGAGCTCAATAAAAACATCTATGGAGTCCTTTACAAGACATGCATACTTATTTACGAAATGCGCTTTAACAGTATACAAAGGCAAAGTATAATTCGGAATGAAAACAGAATTATTATAGAGAGATTATTATAGGAGACAAACACTATCAAAAGTAAGAAAAACATTAACAAATCAATCATACGAAATATTTATAACTTTATATGTATAAAAAATACCACATCTTCACGAAGATTGCGTTGTAAATAGTTTACCGCGAAATGTTGTGTATTGGCCCTTATTTGTAAATCGTCATCACGCAAATAGATCACGGACGGGTGCAGTTACAGTCGCGTGAATTCGATACCACTCGGAGTAACAACGCCCTAATGGACGGGCCCTTGTACCGAAATCTACATAAATTACATTCGGAGTGCGTTGATTACATTAACATGAGCGTAGCGGCATCGGATGCCGGCGTCGATAGCGCGCGAGCTCGGCACGTGACGCGTATCCAGTCGTATGTCGGGTAAAAGAGGTGCGGACTAATGCTATATTCCATGTCGATAGTTATAGAAGTCACTGTGAAAGACGGATGTGACATGCAGACCATCGACGATACAGAACACCGAAGTCCACCACAACTATTGTTGGGACATTTTTGATACGAACCCTTAAAACTATTATTCTAACCAACTCCAATCTCGTTTATGAAAGAAATTGTGAAAGTTATTATTTAGTAATAAGTTTATCTATAATTAATAGAAACCGCATTTCAATCATATATAATTTTTCAAAAATACATTTAAATACAATACAAAGATAATTACCGTTATCCCTGCGCGTGGCCACTGTCCGCCGGCAGACGGCGCCACGGTCATAGTACGTTCACCTGCTGACATTTTTACGCGGGTTCTGAATCTTCACACATTTCGTTTGATGATGCAAATAAAATTTTTGTATTAGATTCTAAACGTCTATTTTCCGAAATTTTAAGTAAAATTGTCCTTCATTGTTTCTTGTTGTGCCTCGACTTGTGTCAATTATTTGTATATATTTTGGAGTTTACTCCTTAAGAATCGATTTTCATATAAGGCGCCCGGTATGAGAAAAATTTGAGGAGTAAAATCTACTGATAAATCCGCGTTACGTTTTTGGTGCGCAACTTATTGGCGCACCTTTCACTTTTTCAATTGCGTGTATGTCTGTACTTGTATATTTGTCTGTATACTTGTGTGTAGCCAACGCAGCGAGGCAGCTGACGCATATATTGTGTGTATAGTATACTGTTCAACGTTTACAAACGATATATATATATATAGTGTATCAGTTATACAATTCTAATACGGATCGTCACCACTGTTTTGTTTGTGTTTTAAAGTGTTCTTTTACAATGTAAATATTTATTATTAACATTTGATTTATTACTATTATTATTAATAATTACTATTATTATCGTGAATAATTTTTATATGCATTATTATTATATTTGGTGAAGTGCAATTGATATAAACTATGAAAGAAAGTGGTGTAGATAATAATGCTGGAATATCAAATGAACACGTGGTTTTCTTAAATTTTTAGTCAAAACGAAATTTTTCAGTTAAATAAACTCTTTTTGCGTAATGTTTAGACAATCGTACTTAAGGAGTAAACTCCAGTCGTGCGTCGGAGCTGACACACATTTTTTATATACATATATAATATACACACACATATATAATATATATAAAATAAAATACATACGAATACTTTTTGCAGTAAAGCTTTCACATTCACCTACAGTGATAAGTCACTCACTGAGGAGGTTTGGTATCGCTATTAACGATTGTTAAAATAGTATGTACGATATGAACGGCCATATATCTTTTCGTAACCGAACAGTCTAACTTTTTAATTTAACTTTGTTAAAGAAACCATAGCATTAACCAATAAATTCTGAGAAACGTAGCTTTTAAATTATTATCAGAAGTGCGTCTTTATGCCAGTAAGCTGATAAGGGCGTCTTCTACAAATATAAAACGGGACTGCCCACTGTTTTTGCACGTATTGCTCATAAATAGCAGCTCATCAATAAGATGAATAGAACTTTTTAAGAATTATTAATATATAACCTATATTTAATCTTGTTTATTAATTAAAGTATCTTCAAAAATATAACGATCAATTTGAGCATATTTAATTTCAAGAGATTATAAATTAAGAAATAATATTTCAATTAATTTAATACAAGTTAATTAAACTAATGATTTTTTAAATATTTTTCTGAAAATAAATTAAAGTTTCCGTTATGTGCTATTCATATTTTTGAAAATAAGACTATTTTGTATTCAATAAAGATCAATGATTCTATCCATACTACGATAACGGTAAGGTGGCTTCATAATAGTGTGTTTATACACGGTACCACTGTAATGCAATAGGACACAACGACGTCGATGTAATTACCACACAGTTGCATACGGGTACAACGTCATCTCTCAAAACTATTTTCACAGTATTATTTATTTTATTTTAGATGTTTTATTCTCATTTAATTTAAATATTATATATATAAAATAAGTTTTCAAAAAGAGGCACTTTATCAATTTGCAAAAAAAAACTGCATAATTATACTCAAATTGCAACTCCAACGCAAAATCAAGTTTTAACGCAAAAGGAAATGATATTAACGGTTGCGTTACTTCGGCGCATTCACTAAAAACAAAATAGTCATTTTATGGTGTACCGTATCCATAAACTCAACGGATTTAGATCAAATCTGAATTAATAAATCTAAAGCTGAAAAAAAAGTCGGATATATCGTTTTTTTTTTTTAATTACACGTACATAATTACACCCTCACAAACTCCATCAACACGTACAACGCGAAGGTGCGCAGAACACCGGCGCGACGCGGCCCGCGATCGAACTATCAAGCTCATAAACATAAAATCCCATTACGGTCGTAACCCGATAATAATAATGCGAAACAACGTCGCGTGAATATGACGAATGTAATATCTGGCCGGGGTCGTTGTAGCGACGCTGAATCGTCGCGTGACGCATTAGGGCCCGTGCACACGGAACGGGACGGCAAATAACTCGTCATAAATGATTCCGTAGTCGGTGTGCGGTCCCCTAAGGTGCTACTGCTGGGGCCTAGCCTCTCACGACCTTTTCCTAAGGGCCAGGAGCTGTCCGGGCCAGGCTGCCTTGAGGGCCACCAATGATCATAGCCGTCAAGGTGGCAACACACCAGCCCGATGACTCGGACGTGCTTTCCGACCGCAACGCAAATAGTTGAATTTTACTTTGTGTACCAACTTATTGGTCAATATGTTCATGGTTAGGATCGAATCGGGTATCTTCTGATTGAAAAGCTCGAAAGTCTGAAGCAATATATTAACGTATATGATTTGGGTGTGCGACGTAAAAGAAAATGTCAATTTTCGATTACACTGTAATGCTATCAGCATAGCCGACTGAAATAATTCACCGTCCAAAATGGAATTACTTCACGCGCCACCGCACGGTCTCTAAAAACAATTACACTGAAGTCCACACGAACGCTGGGAAGTTTTGTGGTAAAAGTAAAAAATAATATAATAAATAAGATAAGGATATATATAAATATATGTTTTATATCAGCAAAAATCGCGTATATTCGATGTGTGTGTTATGAAAAATAAATGCGTTAAAAAAGGTTTTTTTTCTATTTAGTACTCTGTTTAGAGCTTTTTAATGAATTATCCAAATAGGACATACTTTAAAGTAATATAATACACGGTGTACTATACTCAATACACGAGATTATTCTCATATTGATAATACACAGAGTTTAACCAGTGACGTGGCAAAAATAGAAGTTTCAAGTACAATAAAAATGTCATATAATATAATTTTAGCTTAAGTAGAGCTTTAAACATATGAAGTACCTGTGAGGCACATTTATTTTTACGATTTATCAATACTGTTTTCGTGTACAAGAAAATTAACGTTAGTAAAATATGATGTTGCCATTGGACATTTCATAAGAAAACGGTTCTAGGGTATTTCTTAACTAATAACCTATAATAACATTACAAATTCAATTTTTGGTAACATTCGTCTAGATAAGTTAGTTTTCTTTTAGAAAAATATTTTATTACGAAATATTAATATAAGAACAATGTTCCGAATACTTAAAATTATTAACATTTTTTTTCTCAATTTTATAAGTCCCATTTCTTATTCAATTAACGCTTGAGCAAAAATTAATGTTAAAACTTTATTCTAGTCGAACTCAATAAAAACAAATTGTTCTCTTAATTGGTAATTTAAGTATATAAATGTCTAACTTAATACTAGAAACCATTTTTAAGCGAAATCACTATTGAGCCACAACTACACTTTGGTCCAATTTTCATTTCAATAGGCGTCTACAATTTATTGTCCGTGGATTATTGGGGATCGTATGAAGCTATTGATATTATTTTTACCCTCAACGATCCACAATGGTCGGATGAACACCCTAAAACCGAAGTATGATAATACTTAGACGAGTGATGGATATATAACAACAGCGATATCTGTGTAGTTTTTAATGTTTATAATACAAGCCCTTCACGTTTCAACAATGAATATGCAAAATCGCATGTTATTGACGTCAATAACTTATTCAAGAGTTCTATTATTTCAGCATTTCGTTGCGGATAATGTACAAATGTTATTTTAGATTGTATCAAATTTCTGTACCCTCATAAGATTTGAATGAGCTTTCCTTTAATGGTTAATTAAATAAATAAACGAATTACTGCGATGTTGAAACGTAATAACACCGTAAGTAATACTTGAGTAAATTTTATCTTATTTGTAATTGTGGGCTTAAAAATCTCCATAAAATGAAACGTGTGTATTTAGTTCTCCTGTATTTCTGTTTTTTTTTTCATATTGATATTTCATGTTCTGTTGTAATAACTTATATGTTTTGTGTTGTTTCATAAACTTACATTACTTCTAGGTACTTTAACAAAGTACCTGATAAATTTGTAAAATATAGAATCAGTTCACATGTACATGTAATATCACTTCGAAACGTGTTATATTTTATAATACCAAAAGATCAACTACACTATAAAAAGTAACAAGAAAATATATCGAAGAAATGAGAAAAAGAACGCATACGACAAAATGTCGTGTCGTATAAGAGCATCGCGCCGTATCGTACCCTCACCGCACCCGGCAGCGGAGAAAAAAGGTTTATAGTATGAGGAAATGGGAAAATCTAAGTTAGGGAAGAAGGGGGAACAGGCGATGGGCCGTCAACCGTTGCGTGTTAACAGGCGGGTTCCGTAGTCCATCGATCAGCAGACATTCAATCGGATGTCGTGTTCTCCTTACGTTATTACTGCACGCCCGAAAGGTGTTGCACTGATAAATTGTTTGTATCGATGTGAATTCACTAAACTACTGAACTAGTTATTTTTCATATGTATTATCCTTTGATAATATGAAATGATATATGCAAATAACACTACCGGTCTAGAAGCATATGAAGACATATGGTAAATTTCATCACTCAATATCACCACAATTTTTGGAAATATTCGTTTTGGCATATCACGACTTTAAGCTCTCCTTAAAGTATATTAATAAGTAAGTGCTGCAATGTTACTTCAATATATAATTTTAATAAAATGAATAATCAATTCGATATATGATGTATACTTAAGAGACATGTCGAGTCAAAAATTTTTATGACTGGCCATATATCTAAAAATCCTTCTATTCATGAATAAGACGATTTCAATCTTGATTAAGATTGCCTCTTTATAGATTTGAACGTTCTTATTCTGATACTTTCTATAGAATTATTACATTCTTAAAAAGTGATTTCACCACCACCGATATTAAGATGGTATAGTTAGTGCATGAAAAATATAATAGAATCCTGAATATTGTGTTGTAATAAGAAGCAATAATATTAACAAAATTGTAAATTCAATACCTACATTGAATAATATAATTAATTGTTTCTTTTCAATTCTGATTTTTCTTTTCTGAAGACGTTGTGTAAATAATTGATTTTCAGTTAGGTTTCTTTTCAATCACATTTACAATTGTCTTATAAATAATAAAGCTATTCTTCTCTATAAGTTTTAGAGGGATAATAAAATTCGACTCTTTTAAAACACGATTTTACAAGTCAGTGACATTACGTGAACTAAATGATAGTGAAAGCTCCCAATATTTCAAGGCTCTGGAAATTTTATTGTTTAAGTTATAAATTTTAAATGAGGCTGATCAGTAAAATAAACTTCAACAGTATTTTTTTAAGAGAAATTGTTATAATCGCTCTTCAACGACCTCCAGAATGAGGTTGAATTCAGAAGAATTCGCTATAAATAGAATGTTTCTTGATCAGGTTAATTCTAAAATTAAAATTTATTTTATAAGTGACTTTCCCTTAAAAGTGATTTTAAAAAGAGGTTGTGAAAAAACACTGAATAACTATTTGTTAATAATAATAGTGCATTCTTCTTTATCGATTTAAAATCTCCATAAAATTCTCTTCCTACTTCTTTTTTTTATCATAATACATGTTCTATATATCTGAATTAATTTAATTGGACGATGGTAGTCAAGTGGCTAAAAAGGGTTGTCTTCGACCAGAAGGTGTCCGGTTTTAATCGTGATCACGAAACGAATGACAGACAAATCGTCTGACGAATTTTCAATTAAAGTCAATTCAAACCACTCACTCCCTGCCTCAGACAGCGTGTTAAGTCGTTAGCTCCGGACGACATCATTGACGTTTGTTTACAATTTGCAACCAGCACTGAACCGGAAGTTTCAAGGTATAGAAAGTTCAATCTGAAATAACATGATTATGAGACGATACGCCTGGGTAGTGAGCTGATAGAAATCCGGAACCACAACCCCTTGTATTCTATTGATTGAGTTCACCACTGGAACCAAATTCACAATACACTGTTTAGCGATAAAATATTCGCTACTTAGATCGACTCCTTTTAAGGTTTATTGATCGGTAATTTATTTCATAGAATTTTCTCTTATACGTAAACCACAATGGGTTTTCGTCGTACTGGCGAAATCAAATTTACCGTCTACCACTCAACTGTTAATTCTGATTTATAGTCGCCCGCGCCGAGTCTACTACTAAATACCGATGTTTGATTCTGATGAATATTTGAGCGCACAATTCAGCATTGTACTAAAAAATAAACCGGAGGCCCTTAATTTTTTATGAGCCCGTCGAGGTCGCGCGAGCCAGTTTACGAATTACGTAGCCGACAATTTTGGTAATTACATTCCGAGAATACACGTCAAATCTATTGTATCGATTTGTGCGGCCGCCACAGAAGTTATGGGCGGTCCCTTGTTAGGCTCTTCGTTTATGGCACGTAATTCACTTTAACGGTCAGCATCGTGGCCCTGTTTTCTATTACGCGCCCGTTCAGATAAATAAATAAATCATTTTTTTTTAATTAAAAAAATGTCATCAAATCATGAACGCATTATTTGCTGTGTTTAACACGTTAACACGATAATCAGTGGCTGATTGTCATTACATGAATATTGCATTGTTAATGAAATTTGATTGAAACATAATACACTGAAATTGAAATAGAAGTCAAACTTCTATCCATTTCTAAAACCAGCGTTTGTATTTATGTTTACTATGTATCAAGCTAAAAGTTTTCACACTTTCAACAATAATGTTACCCATGCTATACTTATTACCAACAATTCATTGTATATGCGCAGAAATATATACCGGGAAACTTAGGTACGCGTTAGCTCGAGGCCAGCATTAAATTAACTATTTTGATAGATATGCGGATATGCGTTACGTAACTGCTCCAGTCTCGGCCGGCTCCAATACAAAGGATAGTTCAAAACAGTAATTTTGTTGAAGCCCAAAACGTAATTTCGTACTATCACAAGACATTTATCACGGACGGCAGCGCGTAGACGGCTCGTTTGGCCTCAGTCTAATCAAGTAGACAAAGATTTATGTTTTGGAATAACAACAGCTTCATATAGGAGTTTGTAATGTTATATAAATATGTCGGAAGTATAACATTATTAGTGGCTATAATGAAAAAATGTGATGTTAGTACAAAACTCAATTTTTAACAGTCCTTAAAAACTTTTTACTTAGCTTATCTGTTTATTTGCTTGGTGCAAATCCAGCATAATAACTTTGTAAAAGCTTTCATTATTGGAACAATTTACATTTTTTTTGCAATTGTATCGTTTTCTTACGTGCTTGAAGTAAATCTTTTATTTAAAAAAATATCGTTTTCTATTTAATTGCTATGTACACACTTAACATGTATACATGTATACAATTACGATATACATACTTCAATACTATAAGAATTCAACATCACTAGTCATTACGACATAGCTTCTAAATTATTGCAAAATCAATTCAATGAAGAAATCGGTTTGAATTTTGTTTTTAAAATAATTATCTAATTAATTAAAATTATTAGTTTCAATAATCGTCGCGTGACTGCAAATAAAACATCGATCATCTTTACTGCAAACTACATTACATATATTTACAGACCCAAACAACGTTCTAGCACATTAAGTTTGTAATGTCCCTATTAATACTGTTGGAAAAATAATACCATCATATTATCGATTTTGACGACAACATAGGGGCATCACAAACGCAAAATTCCAATAGACTTTAAACATAATGAAATCTATTGGAACGAGCAAAAATTTTGCAGTTGTGATATTACAGTATTAAAATTTAAAAGCGTTTATTGGAATTGATGCAATGTAAATCATCAGAATATTTAAAACTTTAGAAAAAAAACATAATTACTGTATTAACAGATTTTGTGAAATTATAACCAGCTCAACTTCTATGGTTTCTGATAAAATATTTTTCGCTGTGAGTTTTCCGTTTTAATTTAAATTTCTGTTTTAATTTGAAGCAGCTTCTTTCTTTTGACACTGCGTCATACTAGTAATTTACTCACTTCAACTTTAACGAAGTTTTCTTTACTTCGATATTTTTTGATTGTTTATAGTTCAGGTTGTTTCATACTTTGTTAGTTTTCATTAGCAAACAAAACTTACTAACTTACTAGCAACAAAAATATAGTAAACGAACACGCTCGCTTATTATATGTTTTTTTGTTGTACATCAATATCGGTACACGTAACTTCACTAAAACTTTTTGGTTTTTCCCCAATTCATTATTTTTCCACAGTGAAAAGGGAACTAAACTTACATTAATTACCACAAGGAAAATTAAACTACTGTATATAATAGGTAAATGTTTCAAAAAAGGTTACGATTAAGTTTTAAAAATTGCTATAAAAAGAAACTCGCACATAGCATTATAAAGGAAATATTAAGTATTTAAATATTGTAATATCATTCAAAGCGCTGTTAACTTTTAATGCTCAAATAAATAGATTATTTAAACGTTTTTAATAATGAAAACCCGCTTAAGTGTTCTAAAATGTAATTAAATAACACTATACAACATTTTGCGCAAACATTGTTATAAACCCTGAATTATTTCTGTATTCCTTGACTTCAACCCTTATACAGCTCGATTGTCATGAAAACTTATATCTCACTGTGTAAATACCAAGAATTTTATTAATACTGTTGGCACAGAATTTGTAATGGGCAGGTATTTGACACACAGAAAACTCGTGACCACTTAGAAGTGGTTGGTACTCGTGACCAATAAACGTTTGAATTCTCATGATATAATTTCCGCTTTATTACTCAGAGACATGATCTTTACCTTATGATGCGTTAATTTCTATGAATATTCTATATGAGCTCTTCCTAAAATATGTTTATATGAATATTTAGATTAACATGAATATTTTATTAAAGCTTTTTGTTGCTTTAAATTTGGTTTTTTTTGTAATATGCCAGCATTTTGATCTGCATATTTCTTTCAAAAATGCATCATCCCGGCCCTTTCTTCATACCTATTTATATTTTAATGACATACATTTTTATTTGTGTAAATCAAAATTTTACTTATATGGAATATTTAAAAAAAAAACGAGAATCAAGTAACGAAATAATTTTTCATAAAATGATTTCTTTGATGTAAAAAACTAATTTTTTTTTCACTAGAAAACATTGAAGCTTTTTCATTTATAACTTCAACAGCGTTTAGTATTCCGAAACGATCATATAAAGCTTTCGGGGTTCTGAAACTTTTCCCCGTTTTCTAACACTTGAATTTATACCGTATAATCTGTATAAAAGCTCGAAACGGCGACCCACCCGAAAGATTTAAGTTTTTCATTAAAGAAAGCCAGTTCCACTCTTACAAAATACACTCCAAAATCACTGGATGCTATTATATCGAAATCCGCCACTAAAGTAGAAGATTTAAAAGGCCAATAGATAGGATTGGATGGACCGACGCAAACAGAGCGGGACACCGGAATGGATCAGACGAAGGGAACGAAAGGGAAAGGAGACGTACACGGGGCGGGCCGTGCCGCGACGCACGGCGGAATAAATCGAGATAAAAGTGCTGGGACACCCCGTTACAGAGAGGATTCAACTTTGAATGTGATGTATATATATTTTTTTTTCGACAGGGAATCGATATCCATCATCGTAATCCGTTTCGCTGGAACAGAACGTGCTATAGGATACTGTTTTAGGTAACTTTAGCCGATACGAGAACAGTCAATATGTCTTTTGCTACATGTGAATATATAATTAAAAGGATTTTTTTGGCAGAGTACACACGCATACGCACACGCATATTTACGTATCAACGTATTCTTTGTTAAAGAACAAACAAGTAGTCTCTCATGCATTTAGACATTGATCTGAAAATATAAATATTTATATAAATTAAAATGAATTACTATTCGTACAGCCATTGCTAAACCAATTTTATATTTGAACACTTTTAACATCCTTGTTATATATTCTATTGTGTTTCAATTGCTATAAAAAAAAACACGTAATTTATTTTATCGCATTTAAAAGCATAATGTATGCAAGCGTTGATTTAATATGGAAATCACAGAAAGACGTGTCTATTATTTTTTCCTCGCATAGATAGATCGGTGCGGATTACTAATAAACGTTACTAGAGCTTCGGCGACCCCCCGACATCGGATCAGGCGTCGCCGGAGCCGTGTTGAATTATCGAACCGGGTCCGGTTCACGCGCGATTCTCGACGCGACGCATCGCGACCGCCGCGTCACGTCACGTGCGGGGAAAAGTGACGGCGGCGGACGTCACAATAGTGACGCGACAGTTCGCACCGACGCGGAATACATTTATCACAGCGGCGCGTATCTATCGATTCGCTTCCCGCATGCGACGCACCGGATGCCCAAATTTTCGCATATGTGCAGAATTGTGTGCCATAAATAGAATCAACAACCAAAATGGAAATGCGCAATGCCAGAAAGTGTATCCAAATGTTCTATTAAAAATTCTGTTCGTAGAAACGACGATTTTATGATTAATTTTAAGCTAACAATTGGTATAAAGAAAAATGAGACGCAAATAAACGAAGAGGTATAGTTACGACAGGGAATGTATGTACTATTATAGCAGTGGAGAACCTGTACCTCTCTGTATAGAGCAAAAGGTTATGATTTTTAATTACCGTTTTTTTTTCTGGAAATAACTAAAATGTGATTAAAACGGCGTTCATTTTTAAATAAATATATGTCGAGAATTTTAAACATTTACTCGGTAATGAATATTCGTTTAAAACCTTCACATAACCAATATAGAATTTAATTTGAGGTACATCATGGAGATACTACTTTTTGGTTATCGACTATTGGAAAAAATATAATTGAAAATAATTTCCAACAAATAAGACCGAACATAAATAAATATATGCAGCAAGATTAAAATGACACACGTAAATGAAACGCAGAAGTGCATTTTAAAAGGGAGTTAAATGTTATTTTTTTGTTGAAAATCCGACATGTTCCACACGATTTTATACGAAGAGTGTTACATTTGGATACCCAAAATTCAACGATTGTGTAATTCACAGTTTTATGCACGACTCCTGAAAAAATACTACCAAGTAGGAAGTCTGACTGCTGCATTCTGGGTTTCGTATTTACTAATGAAAGGAAGGGAAATTTATGCTTGAGTCATACTGAAAATTTCAGGAGCTGGACGTTCTGGACAAGGATAAAACAATAAACAAAAAACGATTACGTTGATTTTAAAATGTAAACCTTTACTAGTAGGTTATATTTTTGTTTGTGTGCACTAATTTTTTCATTGTGACTTCGTTTAAAAAATTATATGTTGACATTATTATGAATTAAAGAAACTGATTAAAGCTACTTGTGAGCGAATTCATACTGTATCATGTATTGACGTGAGTCAAGCATAAAAAATTTTGCATGAAGCAGATGTAGCATGCAACGGATGTACAAGAACGACTGCGTGTGGAGTGGTGTCGTAAAATGATAAAGGAATGCAACGGAAGACTATTATAAGCTGTATGTAATGAGCAACTATTGTATATTTCGAAAAACAATAGATATATCATAAACATAATATGTAGTGTTATTAATAAGAATTCAGGAATTTTCAATAATATCCATGTATGATAGACAATATTGCATTGCATGTTATAAATGTGAAAAAAAATTCTCTGCTAGTTTGCAAAGAGGTGAACTTTGTAATATAAGTTCACAAAGGTTTATTATGATCTCGAAAATTGCTGAACGATCGTTAAAACTAAATTTTTTTAAGTTACATTAAACTTGTATACTATAAACTATTTTTTTTTCATTGAAAAATAACATTTATCACCGATGTCATTCGCTTATTTGTAGGTTTTGCGTTATCCACCTGCTTTTGATTGGATTTTTAGATACATATCGTAATTAACATATTATTAGTTAAAATTAACAAATCCAGGTATCATTATAGACGTTACCTGGATTTGTTAATTTTCTTTTGTATTGCAAATGCTCAACGGAAATAGAATATCCTTATATTCAAAGATCAAAACAGTATTTTTTTGTGCAATTCAATCTCAAATATAACTATTAATTAATCTTTCCAATATGGGCTAGTGAGTAAATACTTGATGTTATTCACTAAATGATTTGCGTGCAAAACCATTTTTGGAAACTTAATAATAAAGCCCGTTTATTGCCTTTTTTCGGATTCCTGAAATAAATGGTTAAAAAGTCAAAGGGGAGGAGATATAAAGTTAATGGCTTTGGGAGATACCGCAGAATATACACCCTAGAGAAAGAAAAAAAACTTAAAAAATAACTCGCTTCAGGATTTTAATGTATTTTTGAATACGAGTCTAACGACACGCACATAATGGATTCCACGGGAAAAATTCTCTCGATTTTCTAAGAAAAAAAGTTTCCTGTAAATTATTCTTACGCAATCATTTTCTGTAATTATAAAGCAATTCACATAAAACTCCTCCCTGTATATTTCAACTGAACCTAAAAAAAATGACGGAGCTTAAAAACAGGGCAGAAAAAGCTATAACAGTTCCCTTTTTCTCCTTGACAACGGAGCCCTAAAAAGAAACAAGTTAAAAATAGCTAAACCTACTTTTTATTCTCCTACTTCATTATTATTTTTACTCGATGAAAACAAATCCTATTCTTAGTAATTATCGGTCTTACAGTAAAATTCAAATACGACAAGTTTCATTTTCTCGTAAAAAAAGTGACCCAGTTCGGCGTTCGTCGCGATCATTAACGGTACTCGTAACAAGAAGTTGGATGTAAATTTTAAGACAGGAAAATCGTAGTAGGTGATTTGTATGGTAAGAGCAAAATTGATGTCGATTTCAGATATCTACTTCCTGAAAGCCAGTACCTACACGTGACTGAAAGGAATTTATACTTTACCGCTGTATTCGCCGCACAGTGAAAAGTGTAACCTCATAGGCGGTAAATGTAATGTAAATAAATAAATGTACATTCAATCCCGATACGTTTATATTTTAAGGTATAATATATAATAATTGGATATGTATATCGCACTTAAACGCCTTGAAAAACTACTGGATAATAATGAGTATATTCGTGAATCGGTGTGGCATTTAAAATTTACTAACCAAATGGATGTCAATCAATATTGAATTATTATCGACGTTCTTGGAATAATAAGCAATAATTGTCGAGTAGTTGTAATAGTGCTTTTTGTTTGAAAGCCTACATGGAAATGGCAGTTCCACGAAGCTATTATTGTCAATACTAATACAGGTATTAATTGATTGTTGTTTCTTGATGCATATTAATATGTGGTAACTTGGAATAATCCTGAAAGGAATTTATTTTTGTTTATTTGAATATTGTGTACAATATTATCAATTTGTATATAAACTCAAATGCATTTAATATTTGTATGCTTGTTTTTGACACAATAATATGCCATTTAGGTATAAGTGATTTGATTTATACGTTTTTTTTTTAAATTATTTAACATAATTTATATGATGTTTATAAACATATACGCATTTTTTGACAAACGAGCATGCGAGTTAGTAAAGAGAAGGTGGTTACCACCTCCCAGGACACTCGCAAACCCAAAGAAGTCACAAGTGTATTGCCGGACTTTTGGATAGCAAATCGAAACTCTCACTCGCTGGAGGAAACGCAACAGCGGAGACTGTTAATTCACGTCTGTATTCTGTGAGAGTGTGATGTCGAGCAGGCCCATTTTCGTACCGTAGCTAAGTTGACTACAGCATAACTCTACCACAGTATGCAAGAATGGAGCAGTACACTTAAAACACTCTCTTGGAACTAAACACATCATAATGGCCCAACTTAAAGCTTAGTACTTCTCGATCTAAATGCTATTCTACTGATTTACTATTTAATCATTGCGATTTATTTACTGTCCAACAGATATTTATTTTACAATTGATAGAGTTTAAAAGATAATGCGTTTTAGACATAGGAGATAACTTAATGGTTCAGGTGAAGTTGTTTAGTTTAGGTGGATGCTATTACTAATTATAGATCAATACTCTGCAAGATATAATTTTATATAAAAAAAATTAACAGTTTGTCTAAATAAACATTATTCTTATTGTTATCTTTTACAATATTTGGATTACTTTGTAAACCTGCACATGGCTATCGTTAAACTCAACACAGTTTTGTTTTAAGCATTGTACTCATAGGTACTGACATAAATTACTAAGTGAAATTATTTATTCTACTTTTAAGCCATGTCGGTAAAGAATATATATTTGGAATACAGTTCTGAAAAATAATCATTTCTAATTAGCAATTGGCAATCATTATAAACAATATTGCTATTTGGGTTTGATGAAACAACAGTGAAATCATCATAATTCTCTAATCATAATTTTGAAATAGTTATGGAAAGTACATTTGTTTGTTTAATCGTAAGGTACAAGAAAGTCGATCGTAGCTCAGTGGTTAAAAGCATTGCCGACGAACCTGGAGGTATGGGGCTTCGAACCTAACCTCGATCAAAGGAATCAATGAGATTTTAACTTAAGTCAAATTGAATTACGCATTGAGTTCCTCGGAGTGCATACCAAGTCGTTGGAACCGGATACTGTCACCACATTGGTGATGACGGTCGTTGACAGTCCACCATTCTACATTGGGTCAGTCATGGAGTGCTTAGGGTTTAAAGTATCTCAATATGAATCAAAAAAGATGAGGGAAAAGGGTATCTTATCAGATTGGCGTTTAAACCTTCACTCAAAATAAATCTAGTATTAGTATATGATTCGTAAATTAAAATAATTTTTCTTTTAAAAGGCCTTTTACAGATTTTTAGAATCGTCGAAATTTTCGAAAGTCTAATGCATTAACGGAAAGTTATTTAAGCAACAAAATTAGAAATTTATTTATAAAATTTTAAATATGGAATATTTATATCAAATCGTAACGTGCAAACAATGAAACTTGTCGTGTAGCGTAATATTTTACGTTATTCAATAACTGTACATTTACTTTAACTAGTGCATTTTAATTGCACCCACATGACCCTCGTTGAACGAAATAACTTCCACTGACCTACAGGTTGCACGACTCATTTATCTACTTCACTATATGCACTTTACTTAATCGCGATGCATTAATTTAGATGCTACGGAATGCGACGAAAACAAGTGAGTGTAGTCACAGCATTGAAAGTTATACTTCTATTCTGAACTTAACTTTTAGTATGCTATTTTTACACTTGATCCGCGTTTGGTAAATATTTAAGAAGATTTTTTTCTCAGTTTCGTTTTACAATTTTTACCTTCATTTTTCATATGTAATTACCATGTAGTAAAATGTAACGCTCACTAAGACGTTTAGACGTCTGTCTGTTTGTTACGGACTATTTTCCTTGAAAATATTCGATGCAAAAAGTTTAAATTAATCACAAAGCAAAAAATAACAAAGAACAGGAATCAGGAAAAAACACTATTCAGATTATTTACGATATTAGGAAACTGTAAAAAAGCAACAAGTTCAAAAATTTGCAAAAACGTGCTTTCAAAGCATCATTACTTAAGGTAGTATAGAAGAAGAGAGTACCATTTTTGTACACTGCTATATAATTTGCGTAACTTACAAAATTATCTGTCAATACATTGTAATAATATTCACAGCTCATAAATATGTATTTTACCCAGTAATAAAACTTAAAGTCGAATTTATGGTGTTAGTTTTTTACATGTAAGTATATATAAAACACTAATACCAAGTTTAACTTACGTATGTTTATGTTATATAAAAAAAAAAGACATAATGGTCGGACCTACAGCCCTCCACAATGACCAATTATAGCCATTGGCAACGATGCGAAACACTGGAAGCAGTGGATCAACTATCAATCCATACTCTCCGAGGAAAAAAAAAACGGTTTAATTTGCCTTAACTTAAAAAGGGATTTGTCAGCGAACCCTCGGATAGACTACGAATGACAGGATGTGACCGCACTACTATATATTACTATTTACACGTCACGACATAAGTCTCATTTTAAATGAACGAAATACGTGATTGCGATGAAACAGACTTATATTGAATATTAATCTAAGTTTGTCTTACAGATAGGGTAACTATCACGCCCCGAAACACGTATCTGATTCCTGATAGGTATCGGCCGTTTGTGATATTGGACTTCTTATTGCGTTTAATATAACTTTCATTCAATAGATCCAGCCATTTCGGCGTCCACGCATGTGAATTTATTGCCCAGGCTCGTGGTCGACCATCCAATTTGGTACAATGCGGCACTCCGTGATATTTCTCTTTTAAGGTCTCGCCTAGGTCGTACGCATAAATCTAGGCAACCACAAAGCCCGGTGGTTGAGAAATCTTATATATTTATAAATATAGGTGTACGTCTTGTCTTATAAGCTTTTAATTGCGAATGCTTAGAAGTGTGTGATGCTAATTATATATAGTTTTAATTGTTTTTTTAGATGAAATACTTTTTATAAACAAATTTTAAGTACAATCTCATAACAAATCCGTAGCACAAAGTAAGGAACACAAATGGCATAAAAGTGAATTTATGTATTTTGATAATGTATTTGTTCAAAGTTAAATGGGATAGAAACAGCCAAGCAAAAGTTCGCAAAGCATTTTTCATCGCCTAGTCAATAATGAACACCTAAGTGAAATAATTAATAATATCTGCTTTATTATAAATATTTATATTATTTAATTATTATTATAAATGGTTTCTTTTTTGAAAGAGGTAATATTCAATTTATTATATGTACACAAGCTAGTTTAATCTCAAATCGGTCGTGAAATTTCGGATTACACTTAAAATTATGCGAAACAGTAAAGTATTTTTAGATTATAGCAAATATTAGAGACTTACGAACAATGAGAAAAAATAATTTATTTTTAAAAGTTTTTTTTGACTTACAGTCTATTCAAGTATGACATATTATTTTAAAATATACATTTATATTTTCAAAACCCCAAAAATTATGTATGAATAATATGAAAGTTATATCATAATATGTACGACATAAACATATAAAGTTAGTAACGGTAGGATTACATTTTAAAAAAAGAGCACGTTTCGCTTTAAGACGGTACCCATTTAAAATAACTAACTTGAAAGTGGATGTAAATACAATACAACACGACACGAATATGTTTACATCAAAACTAAACACATCCGTAAAACTAAATTCAATCCAAAGGCGATCCTCGAATGGTGTGGTCAATCTAAAAGTGCTGAATCCACGTTTGTTTGTTAGAAAACATAAAGACAACAGTGCAGAAACACGTTGTAACTTCAAGAGTGCTTATTGTTGCACACATATAATTGTTTTGTGTGATTGAAGCTCTTTTTGGTAGATTTGCTCTAAGATGAGCGCTAAGTAGATTTATGAGCGTTAATTAACTTTCACGAGTGCGTTCAGTTTTGTAAAAAGGAACAGCGCAAATCTCTTCTCCCAGTAAGGTACTTGTGTATGCACTTAATTTGCGTCAGCGGCATGCATCAATCGTTCCAAAAGCTCCTCCATTTCGGGTGCTAAATAGTCTGGTCCTTTTGTGATATGTCACCAACTTGGTGTCCATTGGTTTTTCTAGGGAACCTTTTGCTTACCCTTGTACTCGTACTTACATATATTCTCACAATAGCACAATAGACTTCTCGTTCTTCCAATGACACATTTTAAAGTGGGAAAACCGCCTCAGAACAACTTTTCGCACTATCTTCTATTATTGATGATCTATTTATATTATAGAAAAATCATACTTCATCGACTGTTTCAACTTTGATTCGTGCACTATTATCTTCAAATCGTCAGACCTAAATTAAAAAATCTCCTAATCTACTCGCAGAAGACGGCTTACAGTGAAGTGCCGAACATCGACCGAGTCGTAGGCGACGGTCCTAAGCCCTCAATTTAATCGTCCAATAATAAAGCTACAGTGTCTGACGTCATAAAATGAACCGTCGCCGTAAACTTTCACACGATAAGTATCCGCGGGACCCTAAAAGGAAGCTCCGCTAAAATTTACCCGAACTCGGCCGCTGAAAGCTCGCGTGAGGCGATCGCGGTGAATAAGCAGAAATATTGACTAGTCATTGCGCGCCGAAGGAACTACGTGTTTTATGCGAGGCGACAGCCCCGGCCGTAACGTGATTTTTGTGGCAGCGCCGCCCCCGGAGACGCCTCCTGCTCGATAGCGGACGACGCGAGTCATACATGCAAATGCTTATTGTTTAGAATGGGCGGTGTTATTGGATAGCCTTCAGTGAACTATTATATTATTGACACGCACATATCACATATGTGTATATCACTCTCATAGAATAAGGATGTAAAATAGCAGCTTACGTCCTTGCCTTTCGTCTAGTGTGTGCGAGTTCCGATGGCTTATGTTATTCCCTGCCAAGAGGTCGGCAATACGCTTGTGACTCCTTTAAGGTAGTGAGTGTTCAAGGAAGGATCATGATATCATAATAAAAGAGGCCGGTGAATTTAAAACTGTATGTATGAAGATCACTTGATAGATTATGATATTTTTTCAAGATTCAGTGATGTCCACTCTCTTACGATTGGAAAACAGTTTTAAGTAAAACAAAGCGATAGCACGTATATACAATTTATAAAATTGACAATTTTCTGTTTAATGAAAAAAAAAAGCAGCATATTGATAGTAATTTTAAATAGATGTAACCTCATTAATAAAACGACTTTCCTCTTCTAATTTATAAATTATTGGCAGATATTTCATTAAAAAAATGTTTATTACAATTAAAAAAAATGTTATTAAATGCAAAATCCATTTTGTGTTTTTATTTATCATCAGTATTTTTGACAATGTTAACAAAGCCCTAAAGTTATATTTATCTTATCAAAACATTAAATTCTCTGCCAAGATTAATTTAGTTAAATAGTTCTTATGTACAAGTTCAAAAACCGATAGGTCCATTCAATTTCAGTTATTAATCACAACTATGAAGAGAGTCTAGACATACATGAAAGTAATTCTGTAAGTTACTCCACGTTGCATTTTCATTTCAAAAAATTTGTAACTGAAGAAGCACTCTACACATGTACCATTTGAATTATATTCAGAAAATAAGACCAGGCACATGAATTGTTTGAAAAAATAAACGTAAATTTTGTTGACTCATGTCATAATGGTTCGAACCTCAAATCATAAAATTAGACGTCGAAATTGATACAGCGCTAAGTCGGCTACCATAATTCATACTTTATGTTGTGATGTTTTATGTTATCGGTTTGGTAGCATATTTTATGGTGCCTTGCGGTCGCATTCACGCTACATAAATATAACGGAACCATAGCCAAAGCCAAAACTGGCAACCATATTAATATTTTAGCGCAAGATATACGAGAGCCGAAGGTGACCTTAAGGGTATTCTGTGATGACGTTACGATTAGATATAATTCATAACGGACAAAGGCAGAAAAATATTTTATAACTTGTATGGACTTAATCCTTTATGCAATATTTTAAAAAGTATAAACAGAAAGACACTAAAGGGTCATTTGTAGAACCACAACTAAAATTTCATTAATTACTAGTCGACACTAATGATTATATACGCAATTTAAGGTATTTCATAGCCGACGTCATAACACGTTGTCAATGAGTCAGTCAAATTAATCACCTATTGACTCAACATTTTACATGAATCGAACGGGGAATCCGCGGTCGTTTACCACTTGATGGACCGTTAAATTGAACATTACATGGGGGAACTGACTATGTCCTATAAATATATAAAAATTAGGGAATATTCATGTTAAACATGGCTCTTTATAGGTTTTCGATGAATAGAAAACACTTCTGCTTTCAGATTCTAATACACGTTAAATTCAAGCTAAAAATATAATAGTACATTTAGAAACAAATATCTTTAAAGGTGTTATATACAAATAAATACCTAATCACATTTAACGCTTTTAGGTAGCTTATATATCTCATTCTGAATGAATCATAAGAAATATATCAAAGGAATGTGATGTTTTAGAATTCCAGATATGGAATCGAAACCGAAAGTAAAAGTTAAGACACAACCAAGAGAGGGACAGGGATCGACAACGAAATCAGAATCATGACCAGAATTGAAAACGTGAGGAAAAATGAGAACGAAATCAAACGCAGAATCGGAATCAGATGTGAGGGCGAGACGGACAACGGGCTTAGACTCATAATAAAGAAGTGGATCGAAACAGAGCAAGACTGGTATCGATTTGAAAACGTGAACTTGTTTCGGCTCCAGTATACAGGCAGAAATCGTAAGCGCAGAGAGCAGAAGCGAAAATGAAGATAAAAATGAAATTAAAAACGAAATCGAGAGCGATAAAAACATATGAACTAACATTGAAATCAAAATTAGGACGGTAATGGTATTAGAATAGATCTAATGCCTAAAAAATTAATTACTTTTCCTATGCTTAAGTTGGTGAAGCTGCGAACTAAAGTAAATTTACGGTACGATATTATATGAAATACTTAACGAGATAGTATACTATGTACTTATATTCATTTGTTTCTTTACATATTATATAAAAAATAACTAATGTATTTCAACATGAAGTCAGAGACATATTTTTTTCCTGTAGGGAATTAATTTAAAAAAAGTCTTATTATAAATTCTCTATTTCGTAAAGTGTTAGATTTGAAATTGACATAGCATCGATTTCGTGGCCCAACTGTTGAGGGTTTAACAAATTTGTAATATCATAATTTTTAAAAGAAGAGAAGAAACATTCCAGATATTGTAGATTAAATTTTTTGATGAAAATTTTCAAAAATCGAATACTTAAAATACGTCACAAGTGACGTTTTCACGTACAAACGCATCGTTTGCTTCAATTTTCAAATGCAGTATTTTTTATTTTGCTCTTAACGTTGAAGCAACTGGATTATCGATCCCGTTTCCGTCGAGGTTTAATCCAAATCGGCTACAGAACACTTCCACCTTTTATATAATCTCGCCGAGACGAGATCGACATTTAAAGCTAATTTTCTCCACCTAAAAGGACGAGGAAGCCTTGAACGACTCCCGCAATCTCGTACACGTACATTTAATTTATTCTGTCTAATCCCCTGGAGAAATTGAAGCGGGATTTCTCTGATGTTTTTTCTCTTGTGAAATTATGTAGGTACGCTTAATACGCTCAAATAGGTATTTAAGGGTGCTGTATTTCTAAGCATTATAATTATATTTAAGTAAGCAACTTTTGAAAAATATAATTTTCATTTTATCTTCAATGAATCGTTACTACAGATACGGATTATTTTATTTTACGGTATATAAATCTTTTTAAGGCTAAATAATATGTAACGGTTTCAAAGATATTTATTGGCAGAAAAACAAGTTATAAGAATATTCAGAATACAACGTACAGTCGCTTTAGACTGTAAAATAATTATTTTTAGCCTCGAATTAATATAGCGACAATGTTCCGATTACTTGCGTCCATGTAATATATTACCACGCGAATGTATCCACGTGAAAGTTCCAAAATATAAAACGACAGGTCTGTCGCGAGAGATAATAAACGTTTCGGTTCGCGCGCGGTCCGTGTGAATCACGATGAAAGCCCGGCCCATTCAGTCGATCACCTACAAAAATATAATTACGCTAATCGAAACTTCTGACCCGAAAAGAAAATCAATTTCACTAATTAACCTCGCGACTAAATCACCGACGGCGGCCGCTCGCGCGGGTCGACTCCAGCATTTTCCACTTACCCCAAAACACCTTTTTTTTTTCCAGCGACTTCCGGGGCAAGTTTAACTCACTGAACACGCTGCACACAAATCGTTAAGCACAGAGATGGTTATGGAGTGTATAACACCAGCGTACACTGCACTCGGCGGCGATCGGGGCGGCGGGCGCGAAGCAGGGCGCCGCAGCCGGCACTGGCCGGGCGCGCGCTCTGCGCCTGCCCGTGCCGCGGCGGGCGGAGGCGGGCGGGGCGCGTCCGGGACGGCGGGGGCGGAATCCCGCGCAGCGCCGTCGGCTAGAAATTAAGTATGCGCCGCGACGGTAACACGTGGACGAGGCGCACTCGAGCCATCTCGAAGCGTCACGGGAGAGAAGCTGCGGCCCTATCGGCGACAAACAAAACGGTGTCAATATACGGCAGTGCACTGATCGAGGGCCTTTATTTCAGAAAATATCCAATTACGATTCTGTTAAGACATCAAATGTACTACATCTCAGGATGTAAGCAATGAATGGTGAAACTCGTCACTAGCAGACAAATCATAGAAAGTTTAAGTTCGTGTTCTAATGAACACGAAACAATGAAATATTCATTAATGGTAGATAACATTCCTTTTTCGTTTTGTTTAAAATACTGGTGTCTCAACTGTGATTTTAATCATAAGTTTCTCCAAGTACAAATTTACTGTCACATGTAAAAATATTATGTCTCAAATAGCGCGATATTATACTGTACTATTTTTTTATTTGAATCCAAACAATGCAATAAATAGCGACGTAGACGCCTTTTAATGAATGATGGCATTTATTTCAAAATTCTCAAATTGCTTTTAATATATATACGCAATATACAAAATTTTAAAAAGAGAAAGACTGATTTCGTTCAGCATTGTTTACTACATTACGACTACAAAACCGGTTTCAATGACTCTACAATAATTAGTGAGAGACGCTACGCGCCTACGGAGTGCTTGCTACACGGCTACGACGCTACGCATGGCTACGCGGCCCAAATTAAAGGCGACCCCGGCCGCGGCGCCGTATCTACGCACCTATATTTAATTAAATGTTAAGTTTATGCTACGTGTTATTACATTCTGTGTTAAATTACTAGTAATCAGAACTTAATTATAAGAAGCCTTAGTCTCTTTCTCAGTTCGCCAAAGGAAGGATATTATTAAATGAATTACTATTTTATTGATTCTTCGAACAAATTATGCCTGTTGTGTTTTGGTTGCTTCTTATTAACACGCTTTTTTTCTAATCGAGATTTGAAAAATTATTTTTTTTTATGCTTTCTGTAAAGAAAGATTATTTCCTAATCACTTGAGAGTATTGAAAATAATAATTTGTCAAGATACTGTAATTTTTCAAAAAATTGTAAATAATAACAGTTTTTTTAATCATTAAGTTTTTTGTAATCATAATAATTATTACAAGAAAAAAATTTTGTTACATATATCTGAATTAAGTAGAATTGTATTGACAATTTAAATATGTATATGCTAATTATATAAAAAAGTAATTAAAGCTTATATGGGTATCAAATAAAGTATTAAAAGGCATATATATAATTTATTTAATGCGAATCAAAAAGGAAATATATTTTTACGTTTTGCAAAAGAAATACATTTTTCGTGACGATGGATAATCCTTCAACAAGAAAAGTACATTTTATTAAATAATTGTGGGTGATACCCTCCTGAGAGTATATTTGAATAAAGCCTGTCCGGCTTTAGGCAAAAGCACACGGGCACGCAAACCCGCAGTCATCGAACTGCTGTCTGTTGTACTCACTACTCCTTCTAGGAATGGAAGTATTCTTCTATTCTACCTTTTCCACCTCAAAACCTCAAAATCCGTTCCGCCTCATATACTTCCTATTAGCTACAAAATTGACAAAATTAAACGTCCGCGGAAGTTAAATGCTTATTTGCCCAGGAGGGTACTAATATTGTCAAAGAATCCCTCTCGGGCTTGTTCCGGACAGTCCCATCGTATTCGGGGGAGACAAATTTTCGTGCCGGGGAATCGAGAGCTCTAGACTTGATTGCGGCGATCAGGTTCTCCATCTTACTCTGAATTTGTGTGGAGGTATGGATGATTAAATTAATAATGTGTGTGAACTGATGAAATACAGGCGATTGATTATTCTATGCATGAATGAAATAAAAGAAAAAGATAGTGGTGAGGTCATTAAACATGAATCCTTCGAGACTTATTGGTCTGGCGTTGATCAGAGCAAACAAGGATGCCGGGATGTTGGCTTCATCCTATCAGAAATATTATCTGAGTATGTAAACGATTATGGATGTGTAAGTACAAGGCTTCTTTTCCTCCGAGTTGAAATTGGACTGACACGGATTTTTATTTTAGGCGTTTACTCCCCAAATATGTCTAAACCGCTCAAGGCGTGAGAGGAGTTTTGGGCTGACGTGAGGGACATACTACTGAAATGGGACAAAAACGAAAGGATGGCATATTAAGTTACTTTAATGGTTGGGTGGGTATACACCGGGATAGATATGAGAAACTGTTAGGTAAATTTGGAGATGAAATGGTGAATGGGAATGGTGATTGCCTTCTCCTACTGTGTCTAAAGTTGAACTTGTGTGTGACAAACACTATGTTTGATCACAGAAGAATACACTCACACATTTAACGGAGAGGAGAAGACAAAAGCATAAATTACTTTATAATAGCGAATGATCAGTGTAGAAGCAAAGTTGTGGATACGAGAGTGTACTGTGGAGTCAAAGTTGACACAAACCAATTCTTAGTGGTATATCAAATTAAAGTTTCCTACCAGCGTTGGTAACACCATAGAAAAATGGTTATTATGAAGCTAGAACGAATAAAATTTGGTAAACTTCAGGATCAAAATGTAAAAGGTGATTATGTAGAATGATTAAAGATAATTTGAGTGGAATCAAACAAAGTAAAGGTCTAGAATTTGAATTATGTAAGGTAACGAAATCTGTTTTAATAGAAGAAGCAAAAAAGGTATGTGCAGTAAATAAAATAACAAATGTTTGTAAGAAATATATTAAATGATGTAATTTTGAAGTAAGAAATGTAGTTGGTGAAAAGAAGAAAGCATAGTTGGACTTATTGTCTGCAAAGGTCAACCATAGAGTGCAATAAAAGGACAGTTTGAAAGATAACTTAAAAAAAGCTGAAAGAGTATAGAGAGATTCAAAAATGAGAGCTAAATAATGTATGTAAAGAAAAAAAAACGAAAGAAAAGGATACTATGACAGGAGATTCTGGTACTATTTTAGGGCAAAGCAAAATATTTTCTGAAACATGGTGAAAAAGGCCCGGATTGATTTAGAGACCTCGTGTATAAAATAATGTGATTAGATAAGATAATGGATGTTTACTGAATGAGGAAAATCATGTGGAAGAACGCTGGAAAAATTACTTCGTTAGTGTTTTTGCATGTGAAGATACAATTTCACATTGTTACTGCAACTGAATATATGGTTGATGATGTAAATGGAAATGAAATTACAATGAATGAAATTGTGAAGGTAACAAAATGTACGAAAGTTGGAAAGGCTGCCGAATATGATAGGGTTTCGTCAGAGATGCTAAGAGGCGGTGAGGACATAGTGGCAAACATGCTGTTTCAGTTCTTTAATAAATACTGGAAAGTCCATAGTGTCCTTACGACTTTGCAAAGCATTAATTCTACCCCTTCATAAAAAGAAAGACTCACGGCAGTTTGCACAAATAACCGCCCTAGAAACCTTCTCATTGTCAATGAAAATTGCATACGAAAATCACAATTGAAAAGGTTGTAAATGAGACAGAAAAAATAAATTCTAGAATATACAAACGGGATTTTTAAGTGGAGTGGGCTGTATGAACTAAGTTATTTTTCTGCGAAACATTATGAATAAGTTCTTAGCCAAGCGCCAAAAGATCGTCTATAGTTTTATAGATCTGGAGAAAGCTTATAACAGAGCAAAAAAAGAATAATTTATAGAGTACCCTATCTATTCATGGTGTAGTAACTGATTTATACAGGCACTGCAATTCCTACACAGGGGTTCCAATATTTGCACTAGAATAAATGGGACACACACTGACTCATTTTACATCCGCAGGAATCTCAAATATTCATGGATAGCTGTCTACATAATCTGAAAGAGTGTAAGTGTGGAGTAAGAATATATCAGCTATTTGTCTAAAGGCTCCTGTACCCCGTCACCAATTAATTCATTTCGGACTTGTCAGCGTGCGAGTTGCAGGAGATGGTAACTAAAATTATATTTTTTCTGTTTGATTCTGTTTAGAAAGTAGATATAAAAGTAAATATCAGAAAGACTAAGGTCATGGTGTTCAAAAGAGGTAGAAGCACCACTCAGATTAAAGTGTCGAACAGGTGAAATAGTTTGTATACTTGGGTAATCCGTTCACAAGTGATGGTAAACATAATAAAGTTATTGAAAGGAGAGCGAATGTGGGGAATAAAGAGAGTGGTGCCTTGCTTACTATTATGAATAGTAAAAGTGTCTCACGTCAAGCACGTTTGGTTATCTATAATGTGGTCCTTCTTCTCTACGCTTATGTGTGGTAGTAAAAGTTAGGTATAGAAAATGAAAGTAGAATCAATGTAATGGAGATTCGATTACTGCGATGGAGCAATGATGTCAGAGAGTGGTGTTATTTGAAGGAATATGTAGTGACTAAAGCAGAAAAAATATGTTGCAGTAGGTTGACCATCTGGGAAGGATGAATAAAAATTAACAAATCTATAGAGCGAATGTGTGTGGTTGAAAATTCGGAAGGCGTTGCTCTGGAAAATACTATGCAAACCAGATTGGTGACATATCAAAAAAGGATCAAATCTTAATTACCCTAAACCAACTAGTTTACATGGAAAGATTGATGCAAGAAAGATATGTAAAGATCCCACCATGTAGAAATCTATAGTCTCTACTTACCCTTCTGCGAAATAGATATGAATTCATACTATTTATTTATGATTCAGTCTCTTCTTGATTGTAACAAATTTCCAGAAAAATCACTTTTTAATTTTTAATTGTACCGCAAGAATCTAAAACTAAGAGAAAAATATTATAGCAGAAGGCAATATTTTTTTAATATTATAATATGCCAAGTTACTTAAGGGGTGATATTACCTGAACTGAATAATGTACATATTTATTCTACTAATAATATTAAATCACCAATAATCTCATACCGGCTGTACTAATTTAAAGTCTAGGTATTTCTTATCAAATAAAAAAGGTGTTTGTCGTTGTTTCAATTTTTACCATCACTTTACTAGGACAAAAAAATTAGCTCCTCAACGATTTTGTGCTTGTTTGTGACTACAAGGCCTGGTTTCTTCAATTTTCTTTATTACTATGGTAAAAATATGAAGACAATGACGTTAAATATTCATTTACAATATAATAATAAGGGATCGTCACCAAAGAATCTTTGTAAAATAGAATACACTTAAAGTTATAGAAAGTAACAAAACTCGTCGTAGGATTATAATGGGATGAAGATCCCGCAGACAGCGACGTCACGAAACTGGGACACGCTAAAGATCATACCTCTGCAGAGAAGAATGCGCCGGGAATGTTTGATGAGATTCATTGCGAAACGCGACCGCAAGGAAAAAATCTTCGCGTGTCCCGCGGCTCGTTCGCAGTCTTTTTTTGTAGGTGTTTTTGAATGCCATTTCAATTTTATTTCGTGTGAAAGAAAGGCCAAGTCCCATTCGTGTGCGAGACGTGAAGGGTTTCGTACATTTATTTTTGTTATTTGTTGTAGCGATCATAGTAATACAGATTTTGTGAAAATTTCGAATTACGGTTACCTAATCCTGTTTAAAAAATATAAAATAGATGGACGGATACGCACACACATGAAAGGACAGACAGCAGACTTTTAGTGATTCCTACGGCATCCATTACTGACGTAAAATGTTCAGTTTTTGTTTATTGATAAAATATATTGCTGGTAAAGATATTTGTTCAATAGTTCTGGTGTTTTGAAAAGAAAAATTTCGGGTTTTTGCTCAATAAAAAAATACTTGTAATCAAAGTTTTAATTACTGGTACCATTAATTTTATATTAATGATGTTTGAGAAAATAAATTTAGCAAAAATAGAATAGGTTGAGACAAGCCAATCAAATTATTACAATTAGGTTATTTTATAGACTCATGTTGTCTGTTTACACTAGATATGCGATATAAAAGTTGATATTAAAATACTTATGTTCAAAGGAAATTATAAAGGACATAAGTCCTTTTGTTTGCACCGATTACGTATTAAGTACATCAAAAGAAAAACATTGAAACATTTTACCAATAATAAAGTACAAAGATTGCAGACTGTTAGATCCATACTCTGGTGGAATTGGCTGTAGCACGAAAATGAGCCGACACGCCCTTTAACACTTCGCATTCTCACAGAGTACATACGTAAAGAAATATCTTTCGCTGCTGCGTTTCGTCCAGTGAGTAAGAGTTCCGACGGCCCATTCCTTTTTCATCACTCCACTCCCTCTCTATCAATTTTTCGGTCACCATATACTTCATTCCTACCCAAGATACCGGCAATGCATTGATAATTCATCTGGAGTTACGATATGAACGTTAGGAAGTGACGACCATCTATTCTCTGGAGACTAACAAGCACGTTTGCTCTCGAGAATGATGTGAAAATATTCAAAATATCGTTTCGTAACTTTTAATTAAATAACTGTTTATCCGGGTATAAATTTGTATAAACATTCAATTAAAAAAATGCTTATCATGTATCAATAATAAATATATATTTATGTATTGTTACAGAGAAATCATATGTTCAACATATTGACAAATTTCATTGATGAAGATCAAAAAATTAAAACAAATAGATATAATTGTTGAGGGCGGTTATTCAAACTTTGTCACTTGATAATTTCACGGCCAAGGAGTTCGCCGACACACAACAAAGCCGGCGGAGCACTGACGGGAGCGTATTAACACTTAAATGACACACTCCAGACTACCTTATTGTTCTGCAAAATACGCTAAATTTCAGTACTCACCGGAGTAATGTCCGACAATATTTGCATGATTATTATGTATTAATAGCTACCGGCCAAATATACACGCGATGATACGAGTTTGTGGATTTTGACGTGTTAAATACTCTTAATTTAGACCATGGGTCGACAACCTTTTAGTGTAGTTGGAACAGAAATATTGTATGAAGATTTGAGCGAGTGCCGCATGTCATTAGTTTTAAATTTTTTTAGTGAAACATACAGTAAAGCCTTAGTCAGTTAAGCTCTATTCGACGTAAACACAGCCAAAAAGGCAATGAAAACGAAAGCTTTCTATAAGCTTGCGTTTGATATGTATATATTTGCTCCTGCTAGCATTTAAATACAATGTCGTGTTTTTGTCTAAGTGATTGAAATCCTAATAACGAGAACAATATTTGTTTTTTCCGCAGTTAAATAAAAATTGAGAATCATTACTCGCATAAGTATTAAGTATTTACTAAAAAATATAGTAGTCGTGTGTTGACGTCTGATGAACGTCTAAGTATACATTTCTTTTTTACTTGAAACTCTTAGAAATTAAGGTTCATAAAAATTTACTGAGTAAATAGATAGTTATTTTAGTGTCCTGATTTAGAATGTTCTTGTTTTGCGAATGAAGCGAAATCATAAATGACTCGGTGCATTATCAGGTCTTTTAAATATACTATTTATTAAAAATTCTAGTTGAAAACAGTGTTTTTAGATTTACTCAGAATCCATATTAGCACGATTTTCGTTTTAGTATTTTTATCGTGTAAATTCAGTTTGGTGGTTTTCATTATTGTATTAAATTGGTAGAAATTGCCACCGGCACCAACCAGACCAAGAGAGGTGGTTTGTACCCCCACCGTAAACATTTCTCATTAGCACGCGATAACACTGCACCGTAACTGTCCCGTGGGAAAAATCCTTCGCGTGCCCCCCGGCCATCACCACAGTGTTGACCACCCACGCCGCGCGCGTCGCTCGTGCGCCCACCTCGTACCAGTTACAGCATCAGCCGCAGCCCTGTTGCTGTTGATTTTCAATACGCTGTCGTGGGGTAGCGAGAATCTCTAATTTTGGAACGCCGCCACCGCGCCCGTACGTGCAAATCTGATATTTTCTGTTAGGTTCACAGGTTTTGTTAAGCTGAGGTCTTTAATGTTTTGTGCAAACGATTTGTCTCTCTTGTGACCTGTTCTCATTCCCATTACGAACTTATCCAAAATCGCTTCTTCCAAATTACTAAATACACAGTGCGCGCCGAGTATGCGCAGCAGTGCTGCGCAATGTAATTTTCTTCTCAGACTTGAACAGTGACATAGAATTGGTGGCGTTCAGCAAATCAACACCTTTTCGACGTAAAGTGTTCTTCCAAAATTGATGTTATATCCGTAAAAATTTTTTCTTCGATCATTTTTGGAAACGCTCTAAACCATTAGCTGGTCGATATGTTTTTTCTATCAGTGCACTTAAAAGTATCGTCTAACGTTCTACCCCCAATTTATCGCTGTCTTCGGTAATGTAGTTGTCTATATACCATTGTAAAATCTCACTTTTATACGTCTTCCTATCCTGAACATTATAATCGAAGTTACCAGGCTTCAAGAAAACATTTTTTTTTAATTTTCCTCGTCGCCGCTTTTAAGTAAGGGTAGAATGAAATGCCGACTAAGCGCTCACTGATTTAAAACATGGATCGCAGTAGACGTAGCTCACCCGAAACACATGCACATGCAAATATACAACATGTTGCAAATATCAAATTGTAATCTTAAAATAAATTATTGATATAGCTACAAATTAAAGATTTTTAGTTTTCCTTTTTCCTTTACGTTTGCTGTGGGACCTTGCTTTTTTCTAAATTTAATAATCCTTGGTCAACGGAAAGTACATTTAAAAATTTAATTTACGCGGGAAATTTCGAAATGTGCAATAAAAATGGTAATACATTTTGCTTGCATTTTTTATACCGTTATTGGTTCGGAAATCAGAACTGACATTAAAATAACAATGAGAACTGGTCCGACGTCAAAAATTTAAAAATCATTATACTTTCAGGTAGTGAATTTTAAAATAAAACAGTATATTTTAAGCTAATATAAATTAAAATTTTCAAATACGAGTACCTTAAATATATTGTCTATAATAGTTTTAGCTTATAAAATACTACCATGTCTAGGTATCTAAAAGGTATTAATATTATAATTTATGCAGAAAAAATATCGTAGTTATCTTTTATGTTCCTTTTAAAGATGTCACTTTTTATTTTTTATGGCGCATACAAATTATATGCTTTCAATAATAGACGTTGTAACTTACCTTTGTCTCTAGGCTAAGATATCATAACGCAATATTAATTTAATGGAATACGAAATAGACTTCTTGAAATCTTTTCGTATTCTAGATAACGTTTATTACTTTTGTCATGCGAGGCGCTTTCAGTTTATTCTCGGTATAGATAAAATGAAAGTAAAGAAATTCAGATCTAATTTTTATTTGTACATCAACATACTCCCGCCTAATCTCATTGTTTTTATTAGATCTGTCGATCAATTTTTTAAGGCTGTATAAAGACAATTTTCATTTCGTTTGTTACCATTTCCATTCTCTTGAAGATAATTTTTCAGGTCCGAAAATAAAAGCTAATCGCGGGGGCCACGAGAGAAAAAAAATTAATTTCTTGAGTTCATCTGCTCCATTAATATTACTTTTGATACTCCCAAGGTCTCAATGATGAACCAAGGATTCATCTGCAGAAACAATTATGATGGTTGAATATGGATTTAGCCCATATAGCTCCAAAAATTGCGAACAGAATTTCACATGCGTTTATTTCTGATGCAGTGTCAGCATTCCTGACTCTCATCTCGTAGTCACTTTTCTCATGTGAAGTTCTTCATTAAAGAATAACGCGGAACCGATAAAAAATCCAAATCTCTCAGATAACGAATTAACAATCATCTAACCGTCTCTCCATATAGCTATCTCCAGTTTTTCTAAAATTTTCTGTAAAGAGGCTCACGCCTCAAAGGTTTTTTTCGATGCCACGCTTAAGCGTGGCAGGCAGTAAAAGTAAAGTGGTCGACAGAACTTAAGTTCTGTCGACCACTTTTAAATAGTAGGCAACGAAGGAGTATAGACTCACCGTAAAAAGCAGACAATTTCTCTTTAATGCGTTTTTCGTTTGTATCTCGTCTACACTTAAGAAGTTTTTTTTTTAATACAGTTGAAAGGTAAACGAGCAGACGTTCCATCAGAGTGTGGATGGCCACCGCGTATTATGGACACTCGCAACCCCAGAGGAGTCGCCAACTTGTTTCCGGCTACTTGGAACGGAATTGGATATATAATGGAGGAGGATCGGGTTGATGGAAGGGGGAGAAAGGGAATGAGCCACCGGAACTCTCACTCACTGGACGAAAGGTAAGAGCGGAAACCACTACTTCACATCCGTATTCCGTAATAATGTAGTATTTCATCGGTTGAACTGACCCATTTTCGTGTTGCCGTCAAGTTGGCCACAATATGGCTCTGCCACAAAAAAATAAAAACGCTATGCTCTCATTTCACCAAAAATATAAAATTACTTCTTTGTATTCAACATTCACAGAAAACTAAAAGCCTTTTTTTTTGTTTTGTGGCTTATACAAAGTATTAAAAGGTAAAATTTTATCGAATGCTCGTCATAATATATTAAAATATGAGCCAGCATTTTCTTGATATTTTTCAATGTAAGAATAGCAATGTATTCAGTAAAATTATAATCAGTACCACACGATAACATGACACTCTGTTTTTTTAACTACCTCGCCTTAACACTTACCCTTAACTGTTTGCCCTACTCTTGTGATTTTATGGGTTTTATAAAAGCTTACACCGCTCAATAACCTCAATAGATTACGGTGATTATTGTATCTCATTTCACTTTTTAGAAATTCACTTTTGTGTGTCATATGACTTTAGACGACTGCGGGGGAACTATTTTTAACATTTTGTAATAAAATATAATAAAAGTAAAATTAGTGCAAACAAGATAGTTTTATTTAGTCGTGAAGCAAAGTATTAGATTTCTATTTAATTGTAATATCATAACGATTGCCTATCAAATCACAACTAAAATATATTTAAAAGTTGTAACTGTTGGTATATGTTTAATTAAATATCAAAATAACAAACGATAGCGAATGCCTCTTCAAATCTTTATTACTTATTTTAATGGCGTCATATGTAAATACAGGTTCACTTGAAAAATTAAATTAACAATTTTTTGGCTTCCGTTTCTGTTTTCAAGAATCCGTGTAAATTTCCAAATTCCACGTATATTTATAAAACCCACCGCTTGAAAAAACGAATTATAAAACGTTTCTGGAACAATTTTCCACCGAGCGATTTAATGAAACGCTGCAAAATGGTTTCAGTTTGCAGGAGTATACATTTCTACGCCACAAAGGCTGTAGAGGATTAATTAGTATTGTTAATTAATAGAATGTACTTGTAGAGAGAAGTCCGACTCGTAAACGAAAGCTCCCTTAACTGGTTTTGATAGGATCGATTTAAACGGATTTTAGCTTTAATGCGTTACAAACGTGCAGTATAACGTGCCACAATATCTTTAGGGATTTTTTGGTTCTTCTGAAAAACCACACAAAAAACCTTTAAACTGTTTTCGGAAGTATAAATGGGATGATGCGATATCATTAAATTTAAATTTAAATATAAACTGTATTCTAATAAATCGAGTAAAAGTTTTGAGCAAAACACAATTGTGTGATTAGCCTTAAATTATTGGTGTGGAGAGTTAAAAATGATACTATACTTCAAATCTTTTAGTATTTAGGGTGACTAGGTATGTGGCTCTGTAGTCTTCATGTCAGGTGTGCACTAACTAAATATGACGCACGTAATAAGTTTCATTATGATGGTGAGCATTACAAAAAATAATTGACGGCCGACATGTACTCGCGACCATTTCTAACGATTTAGTAATTCTTGCTGAGTTCAAAAGCAACAAAGTACCGGAAGACGACTTAATGAGGACTTCTAAAAACAGACACAAAATTACATTGAAGTCGATGTTCTGCAGAAAGTGTTTACTTTTGTTATATCCAAAAGTTTAACGCTTGAGTCATGAAGCAAGGCTATATATACAATACTGAAACATCTAGCCTACATCTTTTCAGTGGATTCCAGCTGCCTAAAATTTTATTGAAATCTGTTAAACAATAATAATTTTCAGTAATTTTTTTGGAACTAAAAAGTAAATTTGATAATATTTTATTGTAGAGATTATGTCTAAGGAATCAAATCAAAATTATATTATACGTAACCTTCCAGTAGTGTCAAGGTGATTAGCAATCATCGCTGAATCTAGCTATTACTTTGATTTTTCGAGGTATTTCTTGAGTATCTTGACCACACCAAATGGTTATGAGTAAAATACGGCGTAGAAATGTGTTTTAATATTTTATTTGGCTGTAGAAAATTACGTTGCTGAAAGTGATTATGAGCTTCTACATTGTTTCCTTATATATATAAACAAAAACTATATGTTTTGGAAATTAAACTGTATTTCTTGAGTTATTTTACTGTAATGTCCTTAAACTGTTAATCGTACACAGATTCCGTTTGGAATTTTTTGAAAAGCGTTTTACAAATTTTTGATCATAATACAATTATTGACAAAAAAGTGCATACAGCATTTTTTTAAATAGATGTATTCAAAACATATCTACAGAGTTATATGCCTTTCTACACTATAGAGTATAATTTATATTTCTGTAATGTAAAATTTTATCAAAAATATCTCTTTAAGAGATTTTATTAAATTTTCATATTACGTCAACGGATCAACTTTACATTAGATAATATCATGAATGGACAGGAACAATATAGTAATATAATATCATCTATCGCTGACAACAACATTATATTCTCTTTTTAGAAATGCAACTCAAATTAAGTTTTTTGTGAATGCTCATAAAACTCTCAAGAATTTTAGTGCCAGAAGACCATGTTCTTAGCCGGCCAGTCCTTAGGACGCGACTTTTTAGATGGTCGTCCGCAATAATAATTACGGTTACTTTAATGACGGTAAAAACAATAAAATTATCCTCATCGTCATTAAAGTGAATCCCAATGTTTGACGTGAAATGCCTACAATTTAGCAATAAATCACGGCAATGTAAAAGCATGATTATAATCGGGATAACATCAGTGCTCAATTGATATCCCATGTGAACAGTCTCGCTTGTGTGATTGTCATTCATGGCGACTCGAGTAAGTTAAGCTTTGTTTAGTAGAAATTTCTTACCTCGCAGAAACATTGTATTGCTAATACAGAGTTTTATAAAATCATCAGTCTATAGTAAAAGCTCGACAGGTACTCATCTCACCGGTACCCGATACGTTTTGCATCGTAGCGCTTTTGAGCTGTGAAGTACGAAATAATTTTGAAATTCAAACATACTTATTACTAGAAGAAACAGCTGTGGTATAAATACAGAGCAACATCGTAAACGTTCGGAGAAACAGATATTCATCAATAGGGTCCGCCGTAAAAATTGTCTTTCCCACCTGAAATTACGATCCGATTCGAAACGGTAAACATATCCAAAATAGGGATCGTAAACAAAATCTAAACAAAGAATTCGGTCCGAGATCGACTATATTCGATGTCCACTCGGGCGGATCCGATAACGGAAACTGATAAATCAATAAATTCAGGAGGAATGATATAAACGAGCCAAACAAATCCCTTCGGCTGACGAATGTTAAGCAAGATTAATGTTTACAGGGAGAGTTTGAAGTCGCTGCATTGTCTCGGCTCATCTGCGCAGCGCCGCGAAAATTGAACCAAAAACGGATATAAACGCTGGAGATAAACGGAAATGAGGGAGTTAATGGAAGTCTCGGTGACGATCGGCGCGCGCGCGGCGCGAATCGAAAGCGGCCCAGATTAATTGCTTTCTGTTTTCGGTGGTGATTCTTGTTAAGCTGGCCGGACCGAATTCCAACTTTCCAACTTGTGTTTGTGTTGAATTTAAGTTTTAAACAAATCTTATACAAGCGATACGCCTAAAAATACTTCACTGTGGTATTATCGAATTGGGGACGGCCCGAACCCGGCGCATGAACATTCACCAACATGTACTGAGAACCAGGAACGAACATTAAGATTTTTGTTTCTAAGCTTTCCGCGCTTGATTACGATAGGAAAAGACGGTGTTTATCCTTTCATATCAAACCCCAACATCTATGCAACCATATTATATGCTATCGACATTTAGTACAGTTTTTTAAGTCAATTGTTACCACATTTTTGGAGTAAAAATATAATGTCCGAAAAACAATCTAACGTTCAAAAACCAATTTGGTTCTACTCAAACTCGTTTTACGTTAAGCTTTTACAATGTATTTTCGGAGCCTGTGAGGATTCGCGAATCACAGTGAGAGTGTTCTGCGAACTCTAAAAGATATTCAATTGTGTTGTTCACGAAACTCGGATCGGAACGTCCTTAGGTAAAACATCGTTTGACCAATAGTATCATGTGTTTAATATTTCCAGGTTACTAATAAAAGTATCTTAAAAATCACAATAAAATGTAATTTTTATTCAAGGTTGTTCACGCAAATAATGTGTTTGTTTGATTTACGATGAGTTAAAAAATGACCTTCCGTACTATCCACCGGGGTTTTTAAATGTCGTTCTTAAAATTTTATTAATGAAATTGACAAAAATTTGAACCTGCATTAAATTTCTTATGCAGTATTTTCTATAATATATTCCTTATAACTGTAATATTTTAAAAATACTTAGTAGATTTCTTATGTTTACTTAAATAAATATAATTATTTTAAAGTGAATATATATGTTTGGGAGCCCTTTCTTTAGATACGTCAAACAGTACAGTTCGAAAAACTTTTATTTCTGTTTTAATTAACCCCAAGTGATATCCTCATTGACATAATTCGTTACAGAAGTTCACATGTTTACCAACATTTCAACTTACTAACTTACTCGGTCCAACAGATTCAGAGCAAATCGCCTGAAACAGACGTACAGATGGTCTGACAGACCCACGAGTGATAATATAAGGTTTCTGTCTCTTTTTCATTCAGATATATGGAATCATAAAACGACTAGGAACCATATCGAAATTCATAGTATAAATTGGGAATCAATAAACAGTTAACAGTAAATTTCACATCTAATATTAAACATATAAATTATTGGCTTAATAAGAAAAACAAAATTGTCCTAAAAATATTTTTCAATCAAGCAATTTAATAATATAAACAAGAAAGTTAAAAATAGGTAAATAATTAATTTCATACAAATAAATAAATAAATAATACAAAGAGAGAATGAAACTTTTCGTTTTTTTTTATATAATTTGGTCCTTATATAGTTTTACATGAAATGTTCAGTGCATGTAACAATAAACAAAATAAAAACTTATATGAAAAGCTAAGCGTTGAAAATTGCTAACATAAATAATAATATAAAGTTTTATTTATTGATTTATTAAATTGCAAAATTCGCTAGCGAACGTCAAAGGATGAAATACCTATTTTCCTTAAACAGTTTTACACAAATCCATGAAAACTGCATTTAACATGAAAACACTGAAATGCCAATCCTAACTTGTGTTCATAATTTGAAGGAAAACACCCTTAAGCGCGCACTGCGCTCAAAGCCTGCCATTCATTACATCCACTTATAACGTTTTAAAAAGACTTCAAAAAAAAAGTCGTTCTACGTTGGACGTGCATATATTTTGTATTTATGTATATATATATACATATTGATTGATTTTTCGATAACTCCTTAACGTATTTAGACTATTAAAACTGTAAGTCTATATTTTTGTTTACCCTATTTCTTCGCTAAATTTCTAGTTAATTACTGTGATTTATAATACGATATAAAGAATAGGTTCGACAGCGACCGGGTAGGGCGGGAGGGGCGCGACTTTCTCTAGCGTACATCAGCGGACGCGGATGAGCGAAGCGGACGACCCTGTGAGTGCGGGCGGTTGAAGTATAAAACGCGGTCTGTTGCGGGATGGAACCCATAAGTGAGTGAAAATGATACGCGGATAACTGGGCGGTATTCGGCTCACCACGCCCTGGACTTTGGCGCGGAGAACGGTGCGAAGTGAAGCCACGCGAACAAACAAAATTTCTGCTTGTGTCCAGGCGCGTACGATTAAAGTACGCGCCTGGAGATCTGAAGATCCCGAGATGGTCCTATATATATATCCCTGTTTAGAAAAACTTATTATTGCTGAAAAAATGGAAAAAAATTAACATGTTTTTAAGGTCGATATCTGCATGTGAATATCATAAGTTTTGTGATGTTTCTAGAAAACGCGACAGTTAAATTATTACGGTAATTATTTTTATATTGTATTACTTTATTTTTGAATAGTTAGTTGTCTAAAGTATGGCCCCAAAAGGAAAGCGTAAACACATAAATTCAGTTTTGTAGGTGTCGGAAGATTAATTGAGTTTGACTGTCTAAATTTACTTTAATTGATATAACGATGTTTTTTCTACATCACAGTCTGATTACTAACGGACCGAATGAATCGATTTTTTACAAATACATATAGTATAAGAGCTAGCAACGTCGGGAAAACAAGAATTTCAGGTCAGCTGATTTATTGATATATCGTCTCTCTCGCTCTTTGTTAGGTCTGGGCTGTCTGGCCGGCGGTGGCAGGCGTTTACCTGTGCGCATCCTATCTGTACATAATGATACTAACTTAAAATCATTTTAAGAAGGTTCATTTTAATATTTTAACTTTAGATAAGCTTAACAAACATCCATCTCTTATTGCCAGACATTTTTGTCATTGCTAACAATGAGCCAGACGCCAATTTTATTTATTTTTTGAATTAAAAATTCAAAGTATTTCAGTTTGTCTGTAATTTTAATATTATGTTGTTCAAGTATGAAAAGACGTAAAATTAATTTGCCAGACACTAATTCAGTTGTTAAACCGTGTATTAGAACGACAAAGTCCTGAAAATTCGTATAGTATGATACTATTGATAAAGAGAACAATTGCAGAATAAATTGCTGAAAACGAGATGAAAAAAAACCCAACTAGACAAGGTGATTAAAAAATATTTAAATAATTTGATTTATAATCATTTAAATTTGGCTAATACACAGTTTAACAAACAGAATTAGTGTCTGGCAAATTAATTTCAGGTCTTTTCATACTTAACAACATAATATTAAAATTATAGACAAACTGAAATACTTTAATTTTAATTCAAAAAATGAATCAAAATTGGCGTCTGGCTCCATTAGCAATGACAAAATGTCTGGGCAATGAGATGGATGTTTGTTGCTTATCTAAAGTTAAAATATTAAAATGAACCTTCTTAAAATGATTTTGTTAGTATCATTACCTGTACAGATAGGATGCGCACAGGTAAATGCGTAACCGCCACCGCCGGCCAGACAGCCCAGACCTCAACCCAAAGAGCAAGAGAGACATATCAATAAATCAGCTGACCTGAAATTCTTGCTCGAAAACGTTGGTAGCTCTTAGACTAATATAAGTGCAACAAATTCAACAAAAAATTAAACGCAATGCCTGACAACAAATTTAATCAGTTTATTACCAACTGATCAACAAATTTAATCAGTTTATTAACAAAACCACTGCGTTATTATTACGTTAAATACTTATGTTTTAAATATTTTTTAAGGTATTCACATAAAGTTAATCAACCTAAAACACATTTGTATGGCGAATTCATGTCCTGAGCTTCCAAATATACTCTTTTGTGAGTTTGAGTTTAGTGATGGTACAAAATGGTTCTTTTAGGTACGTATAGGGAAAATGACGCATCCAATAAAAGCGATGTGGGACGTGAAGTAGTTGTCATAATCACATGCTGCTCATTATTAAAAAGCAGAATTCTACTGATGTATATTGTAAACTCTATGATAAGTAAGTTGACTCCTTATTTTTTTTTTAGTAATAGATAACAGAAAATGTTATTGTACAATAACAACTACGTGCGCCTACGTCGAGGTTGCGAGGCGTTATGATCAATCTTCGTGGAACACTTCGTTTGCCGCATTTTTGACCCAAGGAAGGTGTCGCAATCTATCACTGTTGTCACGATTCTTCTGTAAATAATACATATTTGCAATAAAAACATTGTTCTATGCAATTACAACTATATTTGTTCGTGATAAAGTACATGGGTAACGACCAGACCGAACACTAAATAAATTTTAATTGTGATGTCGTACCTTTTGTAATATCAATGTTTTATACCTATGCATACGTACTTATTTAAATTTATTCATCAGATACTTATATAAATTCAAAAAATAAATTATCTATGATATCGACGTATATCCCAGTATATATTTAAATTTACATGCAATTACTGAATACAAAACAATCGTTTTCAAACCGTATCAAATCATTCAAAATAGAAATACGTTTTCATATGAGCGCCGATACGACCAAGCGAAGCCATTTCTCTGCTCTGCCGTTCGGCGTCGACGCGAAAATCGATGCGCACACGCGTCGACGTTCACGAATAAATAACCAGCCAAAGTTTTAATGGCGGGCGTAAGAGTGGGCGAGTTTTGAACGCTCCTGCTGTGGAGCTTTGATATCGAATATTCGACCGCAACCCGACTGGCGCCAATTAAGAGGAGCACACGCTCTCCTCGCCGAGAGCCGGCGCACCTCAAAGGGCGGTGAAGATGTACGGCAGCGCGAGAGACGTTGAGTCGTTTGAGAAGAAAGTTGTATAGATCTCTTTTGAGTTTTTGTTCTTGTCAACAATATCTTTTTAAAATACGCCATCGCAAGGATAGATTTAATTTTTTATTGAAATAATTGACGGATCTGAGCTCAAAAGTACAATTAAAAAACAGGGCTAATTTGATAAAAAAACGTATACAGGTTTGGTTACAACGAAACTCGCTTTCGAAAAAAATGTAGCTATTTTTAAATATCTCAAAAGAGGATAGCCACTAAAATAGCTATAAAATATAGATTTTCTGATACGTACATCCATTCAACATCTCCGTGTCCAGTATATGAAGTTTTATTTAATTTAGTACATACACATGATCACGATTATCAACGAAATTCATGTCGTGATATTACTTTATTTTTCATAAACACATATGAACGACGTTAAATTTTGAGAGCATATTAAAAATGTGTACAATTATTTTTACAAAATGTGTTTTTTTAATTTTGAAAAGAAAATAGAAATTAACTCTTTAAAGCTATGTATATTACGATTACGAATTCATTATATTTTTCATAGCAAACAAAAGAAACACTCCTTTTCTTTGTTGCCGACAGAAGGAAATTAATCACTTTTATATATGAAATAGCGTAGCAAGTTAACACCTAGATGTGACATCTTAAACAACCTAACTCAACGAAATTTAATTGAAAACTCGTAAAAGTTAGATAGGAACAGGGCGGCAGACCTCGGAAGCGCGTGGGAGGGACTGCGCCACTACGGCGTCTCGCGTCAACTTTGAAGTTCAAACTACGTTCAAACAGTTAAGTAAAGTTCACTGTTTATCTTTCTGACAGTGGGCACTGACGTATACCTTTATTTTAAAACACTTTTGGGCCCTTTTCTGTGTTATGTATGAACAAAAAAAAAATGTATTTTCATTTATTATATGTTACCATAAATTACTAAAAGTAGTTTTAAATTATTTTAACATAAAATAGGCCAGGCTTCGCAGTTTTATAATTTAGGCAAATTTTATAATTTATCATGTGCTACTGCATTTTTATGCTACTCCTACTTAAGTTAGTTTTTAACCTTATCTGAGTAATGAAAAACTTGATATTTAAAACGATAGATATTATTTATTTTATTAAAAAAGCCTCGTTAATATCTATTAACGACTCGTTATACACATTTGCGACTTGACGTCCTAAATTTTTCCATATGTTCCTTATATTTTTAATTCGACGACTTATAAGGAACACAACAGATTTTATACGCACTTAATTTTCTTATACTGGTTCTACGAGGTCACCAGTGGACTTTCAAACCTCTAGCCGATGATATAGAAGCTTATTTTCAGAATATTATCTTGTCTACAGAGAACTTATAAATCTTGAAAAAGATAACATTCAAGTAAGATTCTCAACTTTTTAATTTATTTTTATTATTTTTCAACATCACAGGCGACGGCCTAGGGCGCTCGGATAAGAGAAACGGCAAACGGCGACACCGAAATTACAAAATTTTTTTTTTTATATGGAGCTTTAAGATACTTTCGATTTTTTACACACTTTTCTAACAAAATATTTCTCTTTGG